>ML784875.1:677027-691707 GCA_009831015.1 Picea engelmannii | reverse complement strand
GAATTTCACTATTCACTATACAATATATACAATGTTTTTAAGTATTTCGTAGATACCAAAACCCTAATCCCTAAAACCGGGATTATTTTTAGTAAACCGCTAAAAGTAGCAAAATCCGCTAAAAATAGCAAAAACCGCCAGACGCAGTTGTCATATCTGACACACCCACACACACACATGCAAAGAATATAACACATACCCAACAGTTTCGCCAATTTAATTATCCCACTTGGCTCTCTTTAATGCATTAAGAGGAGCAATTTTTGTTTCCAATGTAACCTAATAGGGGACTAGTTTATCCTCCACACAAGATTTCCATGAGAAGTAGTTTGCATTGGTATGCAGGAGAACACTTGAGCTATCCATATTACAACATGCATGTAATATGATTTCAAAAGCATAAATTGACTATCCGGATAGAAAAAAATAAGCAATTTAAAAAAAATGACACTAAAAAGTGAGTTTGGATGTCAAAGTTATGTCCTTCTCGAGAAAGATAAAAATGAACCAAGGTGTCATGTGGCAAGTGGAGGTTGTTCAACATGGTGATGGGTGCACAATGGGGTTATTGAGTAAACAAAAAAAATCCTTCGTTTTCTAACTTTCCCTATAAGCTCACTTTTATAAATAAGTTACTTTTATAATACAAGTAATCCACTTTTATAAAATAAGTGAGAATCACTTTTGCAATAAAGTTACGTTATAAATTAAAGTTGCAAACAAAAAGTGACTTAAAAGAAAACATAGGTGCAGATAAAATGTAAGAAAACAATGGAAATGAAGGTGTTGTTAGCTTTGCAATAGTGGACAAGATTAAGAAGAGTAGAAAGTTTGAGAAAGATATTGTTGAAGATGTAGACGAGGTCACAGAAGATGAGTTATTGAAGGATATGAAGATGCAATGTATTCACTCCCATTATGGTTTGTATGTTGATGGTCTTATTGCAAATATAGGAAGCAATATAACAGAAGTGAAGCTGCATGAAGATGAAGACCTATATGCATCTCATATGTGCAACATCATATAAATCCAAAGACAAATGGGATCATTAAATTAAGCTTTTGGAACACAAATAGTGCCAAACAAATTCTCACCCAACCAACAAAATGTTCCAAGGAAATTGATAACTTCTTATAAAAATTTACATCAAGACGTGAAGAGGTTGTTCAAAGGATTTACCGATGTAAGCTGAATGAGAATATTCATCAACCTCCAGAAATCCAATGTTGAATAATTTCACCTTATGGCAAAGCTATATCCAAAAGAAAACGAGAAAAGTTGATCAAGCAGTTGCTACCAACGAAGAAAATATTCCTATTTGATATCAATTATCAAATATGATCGACTTTTGTGTTAATCTGTTCTAACAAAAGGAAGACAATTCAAAATTTTAGGATCTTATTTTTTATTTATTGTAATTTTGTAAATGAACTATGAGTTGGAAATGTTGGAGAAGGAGGCTCAGTGCACTATTTCTAGGTCTATTTTTGTGAATTAGAAGACCAGTGTTGGCGATTTTTAACTGTATTTTTTTGTGTCTAGTATTATAATTCATACATAGAAATACCAACATTTTTTAGGCCATTATATCTGTCTCTCAGATTTATTTAGTGAATGAATGTTTATGTTTTCTATATATGCACTATTGTTAGAGTATTGGAGAAATTATTATGTCATTTCATTTTTAATTGAATTTGATGAGAACGATTGTAGATTAAGATAGGAGTATACATGTTCATGATTTCTTCATAACTATTTACTAAGTAAACCATTGATATGTATTTGTTTTAACAGTTGCTCGACTATGAGAACTATTTCCTTAGTTTGTCAGCTCATCTTTATCTCATGTTTAAATTGTGTTATTCATCTATATATGAGTGTGGGTATACATATTTGAACTTTTGTCAATAACTAATTAATGAATTAAAATTGATTTGTATTTGTTTTAATGGTCATGAGGTTGTACAAACTATTTCCCTAACATAACTTCTATCATTAAATATGCAACCTTATAATGAACGGTCCAGATTGACTACGAAATTACAATATTTTACAAGACAAATTTCCCAAAAAATTCTCTTCGAGGGTGTTGCCCCCAAACCCCCATTGGGGGGGGCTCCACTAATTGTTGTTGCCTCCCCCCAGACCCCCTGGCTCTGAATGTGGGGGAGAAAGCCCCCCCACACCCCCTTATTAGGAAATGGGGTCCAAACGCAGCTGAAACAAGACCTCTTAATCAGGAAGATAATCAGGCTCCAGAACCAACGTCATTTTTCTTACTCCTAACTGGGACAGTACAAATTACTTGTATATCCTAGTCAAGATAGTATAGCTTAGAATAAGAATAGATTATTTTCTTTCTTTTCTACATAGTAGTTTAAAAGAGCTTCAAGGAAAGTCTCCTTTCAAGGAGAAAACCCTCCTTAGTGGCAATCGAGCCAACATACCAGTGAGGATTGCCATCCTAAACAAGTATGGACGTAATTGGGGCCTTGATCGGAAAATTTCTTCACGTTGGCTGCCATGAATTTTTTCCAAGCATCAACACCCACGCAGGTTCAAATCTCAGTTGTGACATGTTTTCCCCTCATGGGTCAGTTGGGGCTTGCAAGGTACAAACAATCTCACTCTTACTTAAGTGCTTCAAGGTGGGACAAGATGTTCCAAACATTTTAAGCCCAAGGGGTTATCTCAACCAGTTGTCAGCAATGTTGATGGGATTTTGTCTAGTTCTATGTTAGCAGGTGCCCGGTTCAAATCTCCTTGAGTGAGGTGTTGTAGTCTACATTGATGAGTTTACTGGAGATTCCATCCATGAATGTGGGGAGTCATCCCTTGGGTTTCCCTGTGAGTTTTTCCTTGGAAAATAAAATATCACACACAATCACTTATTCAACCCTAATTAATCTATTGGCCTCTTTCTTTCTCTCTTCTCTTCCTTCCTCCCATAGTTTTCTTGGTTTCTCTGGAAAAAAGAGAGTGGTGAATCCACTTTCTTTCGAGTGCATAAGATTTAGTCTTCATCCTTGTGGTAACATGTTGCCTCACTCTAACCATGACACTACATTATGATTTTAGACTTATATAAAAGAGTTCTAATTACTCATTGATTATGAGTAAAATGCTACAAGATGAAGAAGAGGGAGGGGTGATGCACTAAAAAGGGGTTGATCTACAAGGGAGCCAATGTGACATGGAAAACAAGAACACCAATGCTAAAAAGAGAAAACACATGAGAAGGGTAGGATAGGGCTAGATTGAAGAGGTCTTTGGATATTTAGATAAAAGTGCACGAGTTGTTGGAGCTAACATTAGAGAAATTTTGAGATCTAAAATGGGCATCCTAAGGAAAATAATAGTTAAAATAATAAAATAAAAGTTGTGAATTTTCAAAGGGAAAGAAAGAAAACTATTTTTTCTATTGTATTTTTGACTTATCTCCTTATAGGTTTACTCAAATTTAAAGTGTAAGAACTCGTTGGATGTGGAATCAAATTCCACATACAACAAGTACCCACTCTGCATACTTTTGGTAGACCCACCGTGAGATAAACTAGAAATACATGGAAAAAAAAATGTCTTTCTTAAAAAAGAATGAAATTATTCATGTATTTCTAAGTTATCTAACAGTGGGTATTTGTTGGACGAGGAACTTAATTATGCATACAATGCGTGCCTACACTTGAAATTTGAGTAAACATATAAGGAGATAAGTCGAAAATAGGGTTAAACATTAGTTTTTTTTTCTTTCCATCCAAAACTATTTACCCTCATGGATGACATTGTCATATTGAATCATATCGGTCTTTTTAAAGTTGATATTGATAACACTTTTTTTGTTCTGAGGCCTATTTTTTACCTCAAAAATTTTCTAATGGCCCCTTGATATCTAAATTAGATCTTGATCATAATAGGAAACCTAAAAATGCACCTGATTGTGGGAAAAATAATCAATAGAAATATAGTAGAATTGAGGTACAAACACTAACTTTAACAATACAATAAAGTAGAATAAGGAGAAATGCAAAGTTTCAGTGTCACACAAGCTAAAATTAAATCTCTTAAGAGATACCAACATTATATAACAATGAATAAGGTTGTAATTAATTATATGTTCTTTGTTGATTAATTGTTATGGATCAGTCTAGATGAGCCAATTAAGCATGTAAAGGGTAGTGTAGTAAGGAGATGGATAAAACTAGGAAGCATAACAACATCATTAACAACTAGGAATGTGTAACAAAGGAAGAAATCTAAATGTTCTACGATTTGGATTTTTTTTTTCAATCTCATTAGAATTCGACTATAGAAGAATTGTTCGAATTGCAATTTTCATTGTTGGATTTGCATTTTTTTATTGCAAAAATGGATTCAACACCCTTAAAAACCTATATCACACACAAATTGTGCAATCTCGATAATTGAAATTTATAATTCTAATAATTTGTAGCCCAATTTTAAGCAGAAATAATCAGTAAAAATCCAAATCGTAATATGTTTAAACTACACTATAACAAAAAGGCCAATATAACTTTTTTAATTATTTNATTGTGCAATCTCGATAATTGAAATTTATAATTCTAATAATTTGTAGCCCAATTTTAAGCAGAAATAATCAGTAAAAATCCAAATCGTAATATGTTTAAACTACACTATAACAAAAAGGCCAATATAACTTTTTTAATTATTTATTTATTTTTTCAATAAATAAAAAAATTCACATTAATTTTTTTTTATTAAAACATGAAAAACAATTCTCAACATAATCCTAACAAAAAAATCCTTAACAATAGAATAATAAAACCTAAATTAAAATTAACATTATACATAACTATTAAGTTATTATTACAATTATTATCAACAACCACTAATTAAAATGATAAAATTATTAATAAAACTACTTATAAAAATAATTACCAAAAAATATATATATATATATATATATATATATAATACCAAAATGATATATAGATAAAAATAAAACGAAATTTAAAATATAACTTTGATACCAAAATGATATTGGTGTATAATGAAATTATTTACAAGAAAGATTATGCCTAAGATTAAGAGTCCATGAACTCTCATTGTACATACAAGGTTCGCACTTTGGTTTTATATATATATATATATATAATTTCGTTTTATTTATCAAGAATTTTGACTTTTGCATTGCTTTACATTTTAACATGCTTGGTGGGGAGATTTTGAATTAGTGATTTTACCCATAAACCATGTGTTTTTTTAGTTTTATAATATGATATTATTTTTAGATAAGAATGAAAAAAATCACTTAGGTATAAAAATATTTTTAATCTTAATTTTTATATTGTTATTTTTCTTGATATTATTTTTAAACAAGAATGAAAAAGAAATCATTTAGTATAAAAATACTTCTAATCTTAATTTTATATTACTTTTTCTTTTTATATGATTGGTAGGGGATTTTATGAATATTAAAAATTAATGCTTTTACCTATAAACCATGTGTGCCCAAGTGACTAGACAACAATGTCAAGGATTAATAAGTTCTAAAAACAATTTAGTGTGGTTATAAAAATAACATTTAAAGTTTAGTTAATTGATTTTAAAGTTAGCCCATCCTTAAGGACCACATGGGTGATGGGAGGAGAATTGTGTGGACACTTATGAATTATGAATATCTTGCTTGTATTGTATCCAATGTGAATATGATATAGCTTTTGTGTAGTTCTCCTTGCCCTCTCAACCTTCTCTTCTTTTATGAGAAGATAAAAATAAGTTTTTTATCTAGTTCTTCCTTATTCAATCCCTTTTTTTTAATATGGGAAATAACAAGTGAATGTTTTGGATATAGCTATAAAATTTCTAAATATTTCTTATATATACTTTAAAATGATAAAAGATCTGGTTGACTAATTAATAATTAGTAGTTGTGTTAAAGTGAGTTAATTTATTATGCTTAGTTGTGTTAAAACGAGCATAATTCATTATGCTTATTCAATTTTGATGAGAATCATAAATTGAAGTAATTATTATATTTTGTAGTTTTTTTAAACAATTTTTAAAATTGAAAAAATATTAATATTTATTATTTAGATTTAGTTTTTTCATTTATTATTTTCAAAGTGAATAATAATTTTAAAAAGCACATGTGAAAAAGTTTTATGGATAAATTTGGATTTTATAGTATTAAAATATTTTTTACCTTTATAACTAAGAGGTGTTGATAGGTATAATATTGTTAAATTTTTGGTTGAGGTGGTTTGCTCGAATGGTTGGGAGGTAGGTCTTGCACTCTCTTCACTAGGGTTCAAATCCCTAATGAGATTTTGACCTATTGTGATAAGGTTAGAAGGGTATATGTCCCTTGGAATAGAGGCCCCGTAGGTGCCTCGAGACGTCTCGACCCTTGCTAGTTCATAAGTTTCCTACTAGGTACTAGTTTGCGAGTTGTTGGCACTAGCCTACGGGTTGTAGTGGCAACCAACTAAATTTGAACTTGGGCCTCTTCCAAGTAATCCTGGCAAGCTACCGGTTCCTTTGGATCTAATCATAATAATATTGCTATATTTTTAATGATTTTTTTTAGATAGAGAAGGGGAATTGACGATTTCTCTTTAGTGCTTCATAAATAAATGAATGGAAGATGATCTTAGGGATGGATACGATGCAATGGAAAACACCACTAAGTATCAAAGCACACAACACAAGATTCACATACACAATACAATTGTAAAATTTCACACATACTAAAGAAGTAATGTAACAATAATCTTTAATAAACCAAAGGCCACTACATGAGAAATTCAAAATTATCACATTCTTTTGTTAGCATCTAGAATGCACATAATAATTAACATCAATTTCTTCAACCACGACACATGATTGAATACGTGTATGCAAATTCTTTACCACATGCATCATCTACACGCATTAACTTGAACATAGTTTAACACCAATAATAACACTATCTAATTATTTTATTTATTAGAGATCAAGCTCTCCGTGGAATTACACATACAACGTCTTTTATGGAGTCTTTATTTTACACAACACCATTACTTGATAGTCTAACATTCTATGTTTTTAATATTTTCTAAGACTCTAAGTACATTTTTTCGACCAGTTTTTCCCAAAAATCTGGTTAGAAATTTTGAAGGATTATTAGAATTGTAGATTTCAGTTGTTGAGATTGCACAATCCAAGTGCTCTAGAGGTTTTTCAGGGTGTTGAATCTATTTATGCATTCAAAAATGCAATTTAAGCAATGAAAATTAGGCATTTCAGTAGCAATTACATTGTTGAATTCCAGAAATGATTGCCTGAAAAAGTTAAAAACGTAGAATGTTTAAACTTGTCCCTTAAAAATGGAAGGGGAACAATCGAAGCCCCAATTTCTCTCCAAGAGAAAAAAAAAAAAAAAAACCAAAATAGCTAAGATCCCATGCCCTTTATCATTCGTGGATATGGAATTTAGTGTGAATGATACAAAGTTGAACAGGGTAACCATCAGTGATTTGAGAAGGGGTTTTTAATAGTTCCCTCACCTTTTACTTACATGTCATTCAATGTAGTTGAAACCCATCTCTACTTATCCCACAATTTCCTTTTCCAAGTCTTCATCCTAATGCCAAGTTAGATGAGAAGTCTAGTACTTAGCAACAAATTTTGGTGGTCTAGTTAAAGGCCCATGACTCACCATGCCAATTTTCTTCAGTGTTTTGAGAAACTTGGAAACCAAGAAGTACCAAAAAGAACACTAAGACGATATGGCCATTGATCTACTTGAATATTGGAAAATGCATGCAACCATGTACTTCAACTTGTACTCCCTTTAACTTTTTAACACAATCCTATAAATAATTAAACAACGCCTTCAATCGATCACTGAGGTCAAAGCAAGAGGTATTTCTAGAAAACAAAAACATGGATTAACAACAATTTTTCATTGTTCTTCAAGACCCATGTCAACAATTCTCCAAGTAACCCTCCAATGATGAATTACACATTTATCATTACCAAAAGTGGTTCTTACTCCAAATGTACATTTCCACTAAACATAAATAGAGAAATAATTTTGCATTTTGAGGCAAAATAAGCATGCCCAAGACCTCCAAAACACTATTGTAAGCAACATTGATTATTATGCAACTACTTATGAATTCAAAAACACCTAGGATAGTCGATATGACCAAGGATTTTCCTGCATATCCTAGTTGGAAAAATGTGAGCATCTTTCTCATAATATTGTTGATGAATAAATAATTGTTGAATTTCTTTGTCTGGTTTTTTTTTTCTCTCTTCTACACTCTAAATTGATCTTCCTTTCTTCTCCACCTTGTATCCTTCTTCCAACCTTATGTAATATGCACTTCTTCCATTTGCAATTGTAGGAAAGTCTTCACTATGAGGCTCAACCTTGCCATCTTCTATGCTTGGTTCATCTTCATCATTGTCAACATCATATTTTTTGCAACCTGCTACAACTCATCCACTTAATCAAGTTGTTGCAAATATCACCACTGGGGTTTACTTCTTCAACCTACTTTCGCTAAATGGTTCTCACTACCTCGCTTTCCTCCCTCTTCGTCTATTGCACATCTTCACCATTTTCCTGGATCTTCAAATTCTTAAACTCATTAATTTGTATCTACCACATCTTCATCATGACCATATGATCTTCACCATCACTAGTGCATTTGGGTCAAATTTCGACGTCGCGTTCGGCGCAATTGCCACTTTATATTGTCGGGAGAACAACAAACAACGGACCCCCTAAAACGTCATTTCACATGACGTCTCTTTTCTGACGACATAGATTTTGTCTTTATTGTGACATTTCATGTGGACACGTGTTATCCCGGATTTGACTATCCAACCCCCATATAGATGTCGTAATACTGACATCTGGAACGTGGCAAGAGAGATGGCATGGAGGTGGCAAGAGAGACGTCTTGGACGTGGCAAGAGAGACATCTTGGAGGTGGCAAGAGCGACGTCTTGTAGGTGGCAAGAGTGATGGCTTGGAGGTGGAAAGAGAGACGGCTTGGAGATGAGAAGAGAGACGTCTTGGAGGTGGCAAGACCGACATCTTGGAGGTGGCAAGAGCAACGTTAAGAGGTATCAGCTCCGACGTGGTTGCTATGGGAGAAACACTCTTGGAGGTGGCAAGAGCGACGTCTTGGAGGTGGCAAGAGAGACGTCTTGGAGGTGGCAAGAGAGACATCGGGGACGTGGCAAGAGTGATGTTAAGAGGTATCAGCTCTGATGTGGTTGCTATGGGAGCGACACTCCAAGACGTCGTAATAGCAACTGTGTTGTAGGTGTTAGTGCTCAAAGTGTACATGTTAGCGCTCAAACGGTACTATTAAATTTTTAGCCCCTTTATTCAATTTGTGTGGGATTTTCCCATCCCAAAGTCTCTTGCTTGTCGTCAAAACTCCCAAATCCTCTGTCAAGCCTTGACAAGCTCCCATTGATTGATTTTGCTCATAACTCCTATGACTGTAAGCATCTGCCTGGCGACTCCACAATCAAAGACTCCACTGGGGAGGATCTGGTTGACAGAAAGATGAAGGGGATGAATTGTAAACCCAAGTATCAGTTTATGAGCCTTCTTCATGAACTGTTGTTGTTCTTTATCAGCTCATTTTTTCTTTTCCTTTCACATGTTAAGAGAATCATCTTTTGTTTTGTATATTCAGATGATCATCATCCTTCTTTTATATATTTGTCTTTAGAAGAAGAAGATCTGCATATTGCTTATATTGTAGATGTTGATTCAATATCTTTACCTCAGTTTGTTCATAAAGATGATATTTGTATTCAAATACCTCCCGACTTTGATCAACCATGTAACCTTACGAAGGTGGAAACTGATTCAAAACCTTTTCTAATCTTAGCACCTCTTGTCATTACTTATGAACCTTGCCATCAACTCGTTAATCCTCATGACCAATCCACTGCTTTTCAAACTAGAATCAGAAATAAGTTGTTTAAACCTTTGAGGCTGCCATATTGCCTTAACCCTTATCCTCTTGATTTCTTTGAGTATCTTCCCTGGTTTTCTGGAGAATAGCATGTTTTAGGTGAGAGGCACCTGGAAGCCTTCGAGAACTTTCTTGATCAAATCTAGATTATTCATGATGATGTTATTATGAGACTGTTTTCCAAATCTTTATTTAGAGATGTTGCTGAATGGTTTAAGAATTTGAGGGTTGATTCAATTGGCTCTCGGATCGAGTTGTCAAATGTGTTTTCAAAGTATTGGGGTGAGAACAAATCTTTTGATTTGTACCTCGTTGATTTGTATGCTTCGAGGAGAGGTGAAGACAAAGTTATGTCCGTCTTCAACAGAAGATTTTATAACATTTATCATAGCATGCCCTTGGAGATCCGGCCTACTGAGATCACTACCATGGTATACTATGTTATGGCGCAACATTCAGAGCTTGTCTTTCTCATGTTAGAAAGGAGGTCTTCATCCTTAGCATGTTTATTTGAAGATGCCCAAGAAATTGAGGAGAACACCTGTGCTTCTAAGAGAATTCGAGATCCAGTTTACTTTGAAGATTTGCATGCACGGGAGCAAGGAAGTTGTCGGTATGTTTCATTTTTTTAGCAAGAAGACAGTGAGTATGAAGCAGATCTTGAACAACAACAAGAGTGTGAATATATGTCAGTTTGGGAATCAGATTCTCCAGTGTTTGCATAGGTTCCTATGGACAGGTATGCATGGCAAGTTGACAATCAATTTTCAAACCATGTTGATCATGAGGTAACTGATGATTTCATACGTAATTACATGTTTCTAGTTCATAATGATCAATATGATTTAAACCTTGTTTTATCATCATTTTGTGATCAAGATTTTGAAGAGAGAATTGTTGCTACTAATGATCAAGATTCGATCACAAGAGAACTAGAAAGTCATATGTTTGCAAGCAGAGAAGCATTCATGGATAAGGCATTCATTGATCAGTGTGTTTCTGATCTTGGTTTCAAGGATCTGATTGCAGCCTTGATGGAGTCTTATGGTCCAGAGTACATGAAAATTTCATATTTCTTTTACTCATCATCACTTCCGGGTGAGTCTTGTTTTCTGAAGGAGTTTTTATCAATGTTGTTACATCACAAACATCTTTTATTGATCAGTGGTATGGATGAAATATTTTCAGTTTTGAAACTACTTGAATGGTTGTTATGGAAGTTTGCCTTTACTTGACCAAGTTGCAGATCCAGTTAGAATAGGGTAGTGTAGAAAATAAGCTCACTTCCTGAGCATGTGATTTCTTTCAATATTTTCAGCAATAGCAGTTAGTTTGCTGGAATAAAGACAAGTTTTGAAGATGTTTAGAGAATGGTTGACTATTGACTCCATAGCCCAATAAAAAGGCCACTGAAACTGCTAGGTTCTTGGAAACCTCACAAGGAGGTCTCCATCCCAGTTGGAGCCATATGTTAGCACTCAAAGTGTACATGTTAGCGCTCAAAATGTACTATTAAATTTTTAGCCCCTTTATTCAATTTATGTTGGATTTGCCCATCCCAAGGTCTTCTACTTGTCGTCAAAACCCCCAAATCCTCTGTCAAGCCTTGACAAGCTCTCATTGATTACTTTTGCTCATAACTCTTATGACTGTTGGCTTATAAACTGCATGGCAAAAAAATAACATTTTTTTCGTCAGTTTCTCTAGATCTTGATTTTTACAGTTTCCTATATAGTATATTCTCAAATAAACTGCTAGGTTCTTGGAAACCTCACAAGGAGGTTTCCATCCCAGTTGGAGCCATATGTTGGCGCTCAAAATGTACTATTAAATTTTTAGCCCCTTTATTCAATTTATGTTGGATTTGCCCATCCCAAGGTCTTCTACTTGTCGTCAAAACCCCCAAAATCCTTTGTCAAGCCTTGACAAACTCTCATTGATTACTTTTGCTCATAACTCTTATGACTGTTGGCTTATAAACTGCATGGCAAAAAAAAACATTTTTTTCGTCAGTTTCTCTAGATCTTGATTTTTACAGTTTCCTATATACTATATTCTCAAATAAAAAAAAATATAAAGTTGACCAAAATGTGGTGTGTGCTATCCTAATCCTTTTAAATCCAAACTCATTATCTATCTGCAAAAGTCAATAAGCAACGCATACGCCAAGCACAAGTGATCAGCTTTAGGCTAACATCAYCTWATATGCRATYTATGCATCGGCCCATATAAAAACTGAAGATTAGCGTTTCCTGTTCCATGTGGGATTATTCCCAAGAATTTAAAAAATATATATATATAGAGCACAGTTTAACGCTCGAGCCRGGTGCCAGATTAATGATGCAGGTGTCCAAGTGCCAAATGCCGAGTATATTCTTAAGGAAATCTCGCCAAATCGTTCCATTCCAATTGATGATACTTGAACATTTGGCGATTTCGTTGGTCGGCCCTGTTTCGATGGCTTCCTCAGTTCGAAGGATTCAAGGAATGCTTACTCGCTGACGACATGTTCCTTGCCAAGGTTACTATGGAGTGCGGTGTTGGCATTTTCAACAAGGCAGCAGCAGAGCTACCGCTTCCCTTCGTCCAACTCTTGCTATACAAGCGGGAGGGCTTTCTAAATTCTTTATAACTGCTTTGATAATGCTTTCCAGGTGGCTGATATAGAGGCAGCAATTGCAGAGACTTCCAAGCACGCTGCTCCTTTGTATGAAATCTTTAGGGAACAGGCAGAAGAACAGGAGCGGATGATGGCATTCGAGAATATATAGAGGTCAACAAGCACAGATTAGGTTTTGGAGCTAGAAGGGCATGTCATGCGCTGTGTTCGTGATTAAAATAGGAACCATGTTGTTCAGAAGTGTATTGAATGTATATCCCAGGGAAAAGTTTCAGTTCATAATTTCATTTTTTTTTGAGCAAGTTGTGGCCTTGTCGACCCATCCATATAGCTGTCATGTCATACAGAGGGTGTTGGAGCATTGCACTAATGCAAAGACAGAGATGCATACAACAACATTTTGTTTGCCAGCGTTTGCTAGAAGGGCGATAGGTCTTAATAATTATCTCAGCATGAACAACATCTTGAAGCAGTGTTGGAGTCTTATGGCAATGATCTTGCGTCTGCAATCAAGAGTTTGAATGAGCTCTGATTAGGACGTGAAAGGGATTCAACTCCTTGCAAAAGCACATTAGATTCAAGCATCGCTTCACATGTCGATCAAACCACAGAAGCAAATGCACATATTGGCCTTCTAGTTGAAGACCGGGTTGCTAATGACCAGGTGGGAGAATGCTGCAGTCATTCCAGTTAATGGTTCTGACTGTGTGGAGCTTCTTTTGCAAGAGATGCAGAACGCATCTGATATGGATGATGCAGAGTACGTGCTTCAAGAGCATTAGAGGCAACAAGTGGTCAAATGGGAAGAAGACTCTAGTGGGAAAGGAAAAGCATGTACTCTGACCCAGCTGAACCTGTCATTATCAGCTGATCATCGAGTCTTTGATTGTGATATCGGAGATGTTCAGTATGTTGGACATCAGGTTGAAAAACGGACCATGTTGGAAGACCTTTGTTGTATTCAACTTTTTCTGAATACCTCTCACCAAGTACAAGCTTGGAGATCCTAGAAGACTGCATTATCCGAGACAGAGTTTGACAGCCAGCTCCAGAAGACCTGAGATTATCGTGAATAGTATCACATTTGCCTTCTAATCTTTTTGTTTTTTACTTATAACTTTTCTTGGCATGCAGAGACAGAGAATCTTTGGTTCACATATTTTGCAGCAATTTACATCCAGGACATCAGAAGTAGGGTATATAGTATGGTGAATGGTCCAGGTAACCTGCAAAAATGCTAAACATCATGATACTACAGAGCTGCATACTTTTTCAAATACCTTGGGTTTAGATGTGAAAAGCCTGCAGAGGCATATGGAAGCATTAAAGGAAACAGAGTTGGAATACTTGCTAAGGATGTGAAGGGCAGAACCATCAGCATTCTTGTAACAGATTCAAAACTAAATAACCTTGATGCAAAGGATGATTATACACTGTGACATAGAAGGCTAATCAAAGAAGCAATGATATGAACCCTAAGTAGCATCATTGTATTTGGAAGCAGCATCATGGGTTCAGAAATCAACGAAGAAATTAACCTATAAGACAGAGTTCAATCAAAATTTCAAGTAGCTCGGTCTAAGTTTCCTTCTCCAGCTGTTTGTAGCATTTATCCACTGTTTTACATCTGCAGCGCTACGAACGAGGGATTTGTCAACGAGGAAGAAAGCATGTTCTAATTGGACTCTATTTTTGGTTGAGAAAGAAGAGGAATGAAGTCCCAGCTGTCATTGAAGCTTCTACAAGTGTATTCAGCCTCCAGCACACAGAGATAGCTGTCGAAGACTTAGATTATGATAGGGTTTGACTCCCTAAAAATAGAATCTTAAATCCTATAATTTTGTCATAAGATCAGATCATAGACTATTTTTAGATATTCGATCCTTCTTCCAAGGAGTTTAGTTAATCAAATGTAAAGGCTATAAAGCCAATGATCTCAACGGTGCAGTGGGCTCGACTTTGGAGATTTGACTATTATTCATGTATGAGAGACATTTGAATACATATTGAAATAGAAGCTTCTTTCACTGTAAATTGTTCAGACTTCCATCTTCTATCTTTTCCATGCTTATGAGTAAATGTTTTATGCAT
>ML784875.1:607706-644543 GCA_009831015.1 Picea engelmannii | reverse complement strand
GTGAATATATAGTTTAACATTCTTGACTGAGTTGCAATGTTGTCTGGCAATTTGTGTTGGATCATGTTTTTTAAAATTCCCATGAGCTAACAAAAATGCTTTCCATTTTCTCTACCTCTTTTAGAGCATGATTTGAATTCAATAAAGATAAAATACCTAGTATGATGGGGAAAGAAAGCTATTTCTTTTTCTAGCATTTTGATAAGGATGTAGAAATACCAATGGTGATCGTTTGGTAAGTAATTTCCCTAATATCCAATCTATCAAGGACATATCTAGGTAGAAGGTGTGGAGGTTCTTCACTTGGATGTGTTTTGATGTAGGAAAACTCTTCATCAACAAATCAGTCTCCAATCTCTTTAATGGCATCAGTGGATTCATGGGTAAATCTAGGAGATGGTTGATATTTTAAGACAAAGTACAAATGGATCATGAAAAAATTACAAATATCATAAAAGAAGTTCTTATAATCAATAACCCACATTTTGGAACAGTAAATGTGAATGGGTTTTTTAGTAGGACACCATTTCCAAGCTAACAAAGGAAGATGAGTAAATGTACAAACAACCTCAATCAAATAGCCAGACATGAAAAACTCCAAGCATAACCCTGGTGGTGCTTCGTGGGACTTTTTAACCTCTGCTTTGATATTAGCAGACAGAATATGTGCCCAATTGAAAATTTTTGCCTTGAGAATTTGATGAATAAGGGGTACTGAGCTTAATTTGAATTTAGTAGCATCCTTTCCCCATACAAATGGAAAAGCATAATAGTTATCAATTTTGGGGGTTTCTTTAACCTCGACATAGTGTATATTTTATCCCCCACAACTTTAAAAGCATTTGGGTCATACCACTAATCTCTAATTAAATCATCAATACTGATTTCTTGACCATCAACTTCTTACAATTGTGTTGTGTATGTAAATATTTAGTTGTGCGCTTTGATAAGAAATGGTGTTTGTCATTGCATCATATGTTATTTAGCGCAGGTATGTTCCTGTATTGTTAAACATTAACACATGAACATTGAAAAATGACACTCATGAAATTGCAAACAAGTATTTTGAAGATAGATGATGAGTTGAAAGAGAAGTGAATGGATACAGCTTAAGCATTATTGTGAAGGGGATTAATAGAACATAGACAAACCGTTGAATTTGAGGCAACCCGCAAGAAGAGAAGCCATTGTCGTGAAGTAGATGAACAGAACATAGACATTATTGAATGTGTCACTGTTGTCAAGGAGATGAATAGAACATAGACAAACTGTGGAATGTGAGGCAGCCCGTAAGAAGAGAAGATGTAGACCAATCTCAGATCGCAAGGCAAGTTGCAACATGCATATGTGTGAAGAGAAGAAGCATGATAACCCCGACGTAGTGAAGGTGCTAGGTAATGTTATTTGAATGAGTTGTAGATGGATCCAACATAAATAGAAAACGTCTATGTAGATGTTGAATGGTTGACAGCTCTAGAGCTCTGTTGGGTAGTTCTTGTAGAAATTTGGTGTGAAGGTATTGAAGGAAACATGCAAGAGTAAATCACAGAGGAAGTAGAGTGTTCAAATTTCATACAATTCAAGTGAAGATTGCATACTTGTTTTATTATGGGTTCAAAAAGAAACCTTAGGGTTGAAAGACCCCACATTGGTGACTAGTGAAGGAATAATGGGATGAAATAAATAATTGCTATGGTGAAAGTTTGAAAAAGAAGACATAAAGATCACAAGAAGTAGGAAGTGTTGTTACAGAATTGATGAAGAAGATGAAGCAAAAACTAAATTAGTTGGCTTAGTAGGAGTTTGATTAAGATGAAAATGATGAGGGAAGTGTTGATAAAGAGGAAGATATGAAAGCATATGTGATTGATATCACACTATAAAAGGATGGCAATGATGTTGTATTTGATCTATAAATTGTCATGAATATTTCATTGGAACACTTCATCATAATAGAGTTTACAATATTCAAAAAGTTTTTATTATGTTGTTTATTACCTTATATCTAGGATTTAATATTACTAGTGTGGCACTCAAAATTATGGAAATAACTAAAACCAAATGCACTCAAATTTATGGAAATAACTAAACCGAAATGAAAGAAATAAGCAAATGAAATTCACTATTCACACAAAGGAAGGCAAGATGTGACCTTGAAAACATATACAAGAGAAAATCTAGCTAGAAGGTCCCAACTAAAAGGTGAGGCCTATGCTTTGTTATCTTTTTTCTCTATTATGAAATGCTAGTAAAAAAAAAGGGCACTCACTATAGAGTTTCCATGGATATTGTGACTTGAGTGGCTACTAGAAAGTCCTCTACTTCATCTATTATGCTTTAATATCCCATTCATATATCCTCTACTCAACTATGGAACAATAATAATACCAAAATAATGGAAAAAAAACCTTCTCTTCCTAGTGAGCCAGTATTTAACATAGCCTAAAAGCCATCTAAGATTAGGGTTAGAGTTGTTTGCATGCCTCAACCCCCAATTAGTGTTAGGGTTTTGGTCCCTCTAAATTCTTCTTGAAACCCCACACTTGACTAGCCCCACATGTGTGAATAATGTGGGCTAATGTGGAATCCACTTGGTACCATGGTGGTCAATAGGGTAGGTCAACTTGCGAGAGACATAACTTCCACATACAAACTCTGATTGAGGTGATTTTGCTCCATTGGAAAGATTTCAATGTGTAGAACAACGTTTAGGGGCTATGAGATAATTTTGCAAAGTTTTGACCCCAAAAAGTGTCGTTTGATTCCTAAAACCAGCTTCGAAAGTTTCCAAAGCCCAAATCACCATAGTAGGACCTACCCTAAAATTGGGTGTTGCAAGCCAATTTCTCCAATTTTTCCACCCAAAAAGGACCAAGATAGATGACAAATTATATACTGATCTAGTTTAAATCACACCTTCCCATTTAGCGAGGCTTTTGGTCCCCAAAATATTTTATTGAATGAGGTGAGGAAATTTTCCCTTTACCTTCTCCTTGGAGTACCATTTGGCCTTGCCTAAAATATTCTCTTTCAAGCCAACCTGCCAAAGTTCATGCTACCCTTGTTTGGTTCTAAACTTCTTCTGTAAAACTATATCTTCTACTAAATTTTCATGAACTTCTTATGCTAATTCCTCTATGGTAGGTAGCACTTGCTTATTAGTTTCATGATCCAACATGGAAATCTCATAAAGTTTCAAATTATCCACATTCACTACTCAGTAAATGCGCATATATGGAGGTAGACTGAGTTTGTAGGCATTATTACCCACCTTCTCCAATACTTCAAAAGGACCATACTACAGAGCGTTGATCTTCTTACTAGGACCCTGTAGCCTTTCTTTGTTTAAATGCAACCAACCTTTGTGTCCCACCTTGAATGGTTTCTTAATTATGTGTTGGTCATGTCAGTCCTTGTACTTTTCCCATGACTTCTTCAGTGTCTCATATACTTGCAAATGGATCTGCCTAATCTTTTCAACATTTTTTTTTGCTTTCAATGCATCTCATGTGATGTCTTCTATCACTCCTCCTCGATATCCATATACAACATCCATGGGTGATAGTGGAAAATACCTGAAGCAAGTTTCAAAAGGGGACTTACCAATATAAGTGTGGATTGCTATGTTATAAGAGTGTTGAACATAGATCAAATTTTCATCCTAGGTCTTTGGATGCTTATGATTGTAACCGCTCAAAAGTTGAACCAATGTCTTATTGTTTACTTATGTATGTTCGTATATGGATGGACAGTTATAGATATATTGAACTTGGTGTCCATCTTCTCCCAAAGTGTAGTCCAAAAGGCATTGAGAAATATGGTATCCCTATCTAAGATGATGCTCCTTGGTATCTTAAAGTGCACCCAGACCTTTTTAAAGAACATGTTTGTTTATTCTTGTCATTTGATGGTATTTTTACATGGCATAAGAATTCACATCTTGCTAAACTTGTCAGCTACCACAACAAATAGTCATGTCCCTTCCTAGTTGTTAACAAACTGCCCACGAAATCCATGGAGATGTTATCCTGGGGTTTAGTGGGTGCAAGTAAGGGATGGTATAAACCTTACTTTTAAGATTTTTGGTACAACAAAGAATGCATCCTCTAATAAACCAAGCTACATATTCTTGCATTATGAGATAATACACATACCTCTGTAAATTGGAAATTCTCTTCCCAACACCGAAACTATCCTGCAACCTTAGAGGTGTGAGCCTCTTTGATAATTTCTAATCTTTCACCTTTAGGAACATAGAGCTTGTCTAGCTTGTAGAGCAACCCATTCTATAGATGATAATCAACGTTGGCATCACCTTCTTCTACATGAATTTGGTCTCATAGTTGTTGAAACACCTCTTTAAAGTTCTCATCTTCCATATATGCATCTTTGTATGCATCATGGGTAAAATAATCCATGTGCATAAGAGTTTCCAAAGCTATAATATTGGATGTGGGTGGCCTTGAAATCATGTTTTCCAACTTATTGATGTTTCCCTTCTTATATTTGATGACTATATGAAACTTCTACAAAAAATCCATCTGCTTATAGTGTCTAATTTGGTGAAGCTTACTCTGGGACTACAAATATTGTAGTGGCTAGTGATCAATGTGGATAATGGTTTCCTTACCCATCAAATAGTGTTTCCACTTCTTAACCACTTGAACCAAGGTGTATTTTTCCTTGTCGTATGTATGGTTGTTTAAGACTCAACCATGAAACATTTCAAAATCATAGCATACTATCTTGCCTCCTTGCATCAAGACCACTCCCATAACATATCCACTTTCATCATCTCCACTTCGAAAGGCTTCTACAAATTAAGCAATGCAAGAACTAGTGCTTGATTGATCTTCAATTTCAACTCATCGAAATATTTCTATGGATTCGTCCCCCACTATAAACTCTTACCACTCATTGGTATGGCATGAAGTGGTGCAACTACAATTTAAAATCATACTATAAACTCCCATAGGTATTGTTCTACCTCAAAAAAACTTCTAAATTCAATAACATTAGTAGGAACAAGCCACTTGAGGATGGTCTCCATCTTCATGATATCTATATTGAGTTCCCCTCCATCAATCGTGTACCCCAAATACACCAATGACTACTAAGAAAACTCACATTTCCTAAGGTTAGCCAACAACTAATTGTTTTTTAGAGTCTCTAACACCTGCATGAGATGTGAAATATTCTCTTCCTAGGTAAAGCTATAAACCAATATATCATCAAAGCACAATATAACTCATGAATCTAGAAAGGAATGCAATACATCATTCACCAAACACATAAATGTAATTGGTGCATTACACAGACTAGAAGGCATTACCAACCACTCAAATAGATCTTGCCTTTTCTTGAAGGTAGTATTTTAGGTGTCTTCTTCTTTAACTCATAACTGGTGGTATCATGATTTGAGATCCAACTTGGTGAAGTAACTTACATGTTGCAAATGATCCAACAAATCATTTATTTCAGATAGAGGGTACTTATTCTTAAGGGTGATCTTGTTCAAATCTTTTTAATCGATATGTATTCACCAAGTCCCATCCTTCTCGGGTACTATGATGATAGGTGACCCACAAGGTGAGGTGCTTGGTTGAATTAACCCCTACTCTAGCAACAACTACAATTGTTTCTTCATGTCATCTACTTCCAGAATGGAATATCTATATAGCCCAAATATTTGGCAATGGGAAGTCAAGAAACAACTATATCTCATGATCCATTTCCCTCTTAGGTGGTAGCCCTTTAGTATCTTGAAACACTTTTTTGTATGCCTGCAATAACTCCTCCAACTGAAATATTTTTTCTTTAGTACATCCCTCCATAGATGCCTTTAATTTTAACGATTCATCACCTACCTGATTCTCTCTTAATAAAAATAATACAAACTTCCTACTAAAACTGATCAATTTCTTGGCTTGGTTAGCACTTACTAGAGAGATATTGGATTTACCTTTGTGTGCATTGATGATAAAAGACTTTACATCCTTGCTCAAGTCATACTGATTTTATCTCCTCGTGAAGATTGCATCCCTCATATACTTGTAGGAAATTCTAAACACTACATCACACATATCGAGTGGTACTACATCTACCCCCACTTCATCGATAACGTTTTCACTTATTGCAAATTTGATCTTACACTATTTAGTGAACTTGATATTTGCATCCTTATTTACCCATCCTAATGGATATGGGTTAGGATGATCATGGGATTCCAATCCAAGGTTGTTGCCTAGATTTTCTACTATGTGGTTGGCATGTGAACCTGGATCAAATAGAGTATCCACCTTTATCTTTTTGACCTAGATCTTAATATGGAAGAGTTTAGTCATGTCCTTCTCTTCCTTATGATGAAGGATACCTTTTTTTACCTCCTTTGTCACTATAGTGCAAATAATATTTTCATCTACATCCAAGCTACTATCTACTTGGTTGCATGAATCCATGGCTAGTAGATTATTTTTCTGGGCATCCTTCTTATGGTTTTTTGGATTCAATTATGCATGCAAATTCCAACACTCATCTTTCATGTGACCATCAATATTACAATGGTTGTAGTGTTTGTTTGGATATGTGCATTAATGTGCAATGATTGTTATCTTCTTATCCTTTCCCTTCCACTTTTTCTTCTTCTCCTTGGAAGCATCTTGGTGGTACTTCTGTTTACAACCAACTGGTTATCCTTTCTTATTGCCTATATTCTTTAGGTATTATTCTTACACATAGGCCTCATCAACTATCATAGGTTTAAATAGCATCACTTGCTTCCATAAATAATTGTGTAGACTTATATACTTGAGGGTATGTCTGGGTTCTTGGGAGATATACCCAACATAATCACCAATTTTCATGAATTGGTAGTGTACTCTTGCACACTTTTCCCTTGCCTTTTCCCGAAGTGATTCCAACAGATCCACTAGTTCTCGACATACCCAATAGGGTAGAACTAGGACTTGATGATGGTTTTAAATGTCTTCCACTTAGTTACTAGGGGATCACCATTCAACCTAAGAGTCTTTGTGTGGCTTTCCCACTAGGTTAGTGAATGTCTCTCTAATTTTATTCAGGCAAATGAAATTTTTTGTTCTTATCCTATGTTATGGATACTAAAATAAACTTCTAATTGTTGCAACCAATTATTCAAATTAACAACATCAGTTTCACCTTAGTAGAGTTTAATGTTCACTTTTGCTTCCATTTTAAACAAAGATATTGAAGAAGTGATGACACTAGAACTTGGTTTCTCTTTCTTTGACTATTTTTTTGGCTCCTTTTTGGGTCTTCATTATCCCATGATTTCTTGTCCAATCCAACTATTTAATTAGTACCACCAACCTCCCCAAAAGGTCCAAACTTGTTCTCTAGAGCCACCATGAGGAGGGCCATGTTGCAAGAGATATTAGTGACATGTTCTTCCAGCTTTGAAATCTCTCCTCTGCCTCATCTCGAGGGTTGTTATGACTAGACTCATAAGCCATGGCTAGGTTTTGAGAATTCCTTCTTAATCCAATTCTCAGATCCTGCAAATTCCCACAAAACCCAAAATAAAACTACTTTGATACCAACACAATCTAAAAAATGTTGTGGATGTTCTACTGGAACAATTTTCCACTGCAAATCTTACAATATTATGAAATATTTTATTATGCAATTTATTACCTTAGATTTCAAATTTAATATTACTATCATAACGCTCAAAATTATGGAAATAATTAAAACATAAATGAAAGAAACAAGCAAATGAAGCACGCCATACATGCAACTGAACACAAGATGTGACCTTGAAAACCCTGTACGGGAGAAAATATTGCTAGAATGTGAGGCCTATGATTTGCTTTACTTTTCTTAGTTATGAAATGCAAGTACAAAGAAAGGGGCACTCACTATAGAGTTGTTATGGACATTGTGGCATGAAAGGGTTGCTACAAAATCTTCTCCCTCCTCTATTATGATTTTAAATCCCTCCTCTATAGAGATTTGCTCATTTTCACCATAGACAATATAGAAATATTGTCACCCAACCATAGGGACAGAGGCCACCCCCGAGCACCTTTAACCTTGATAGACAGAATAATTTTGGAAGCATACCTTAGAACCAATAGCCAACCAAGGTAGCATATCTCTCTCCAAGGCTAACGTACCAATTAGAAAATCCAAACCATAACCAAAGACCAAGTCACTACTGCAATAGTTGCAACTCTCCTCCATCCATGTGCATCACTTGTCCTTATACAGTCATGAGAGTGAGTGAGTACAAATGAGCTCTAGTACCCTCTATTTATACTGCTCCAACTCACCTAACTGGACCGATTTCTCTTCTTGGAGGCTAATAACTCAATATTATTTATTATCTTGATTCGACTTGTCTTCTAGGGTTATTATCCAACGTTTCAGGGTTTCTCTTTCTTCTCAAAATATTCTAGTCTTGTCAAAGGTTACACGTAGAGGTTAATACCTCCCGCAGCTACCATAATATCAACACTCCCTCCTATATAAGGAGGTATTAAAGGAAATGATCTTGAGCAAAAACATACCATTCAACCGGTAGCATCATCATAGCCACACATGTTATCTCATGATCAAATCACGAGCACCATCATCACTATCCAACTAGATAGTCTCCATGGAAATCAAGACTATGCCATCCTACAAAACACAATTGTGTCTATTCATAGTAGTATACGACTACTATACAGTGGTACACAACCACTCCTAGTAGCACACGGCTACTAACCAGTGACACATAGTCACTACTAGTGGATCAAATCCACCATAGTAGTATACAGTTATTGTCCAGAGACATACAGTCTCCATAAAAATCATATCAACCGATATCAACCTACATCAACAATGTCATGATACCAATTGAGTCATTTGGGCCATTCTTCCACTCACATCTGTGAGATCTAGAAGAGAATATTCCCTTGGAAAGTTAAACAACAGCCATGGGCTATCTGGACTATTATTCCTAATCATAGAAGAAGAATCGTCCCTAATTGTTAAACCTGGACCATTCAACCTAATTGAGCCATTCATCTGGCATGATTCATAGTGAAACCTCGAGAGAATTAGTCTTCCCCAGGGAATGATTGTCCATATCATTTCCTATGGAAATGATTGTCTTGCACCAACCTCCTACATCGGACCATTCTTTGAAACTGCTCACAAGTATGAACTTCAAAAGAATGATTGCCTGGAGAGGCGGACCATTCTGCTTGACCACTTCTCAGAGTGACTGCCAAGGAGAATGACTATCCTATACCATTCCCCCACACTGGACACAAGGGGAATCGTTGTCTATGGTACATCAACAATCTGTCAGACCATGATTGTTCGTCTAAAATCTTGGACCACTTTCTAGAATCGAAAGTGACTTCCCATCCTGGACGATTTTCCAAACTGAAAATGACTACTCATATATCAATAACATATCAGTGTTCCCTCCCAACTTGGGTATCCATATCTTCCCTTTCAACTAAGGGAGTTATCTCCACGAGCCCCATCTTGTCCCTTAAGTACACAAACTTTATTCTGGACAGAGATTTTGTCATAATATCTGCTACCTGCTCATTTGTGGAGATATACTGGAGTTTCACTTCTCCTTCCTGGACATTATCATGAATAAAGTAGTATTTTATCTAAATATGTTTCAACCGGTCATGAAACACTAGGTGTTCTGATAGCTTCATGCAACTCTGATTGTCACAGTTTATTATGGTCGAATATGGTACATGATCAAATAGTCCAGAAATCAGCTTCCTCAACAATATTGCTTCTATACATGCTTCACTTGCTGTGATATATTTTGCTTCTGCAGTGCTAAGTGAAACAGAATTATGTTTCCTGCTGGCCCATGATATCATAGCAGAGCCCAAGATGAAACACATCCCTGAAGTACTCCTTCGGTCTTCTACGTTCCCTGCCCAATCTAAATCTATGAATCCATGAAGTTGTATATCATTGGTTGAGGTGTATATTAAACCATAGTTTAACGTCCCATGAAGATATCTTAGAACATGCTTTGCAGATATCAAGTTCTCATGTTTGGGTTCCACCTGGAACAAGATTAAGTTGTTTACAGCAACGGAAATATATGGTCGAGTATTCACTAGATACAACAACGACCCAATCAGTTGTCAATACAGGGATGGATCTACTGGATCAGAATCTAAGTCTCTTAATTTTCTTATATTTGTGGTCATAGGAGTGGCCATGGATTTACAATCCATCATTCCAATTTTCTGAAGGATCGTCACTGCATACTTTCCTTGTCCAAGGAAGATTTCACCACGCTTATACCATACTTCTAGTCCCAATTAATAATGCATGAGACCGATATCTTTCATATCGAACTTAGAAGCTAACTCCTTCTTACACTGGATGATGAGAGACTTTACACCTATCAAGAATAAATCATTGACATATAACAGTAGAATCACAGGTGCATCGTTGACAACCTTGTAGTAGAGATATGGATCTGCATAACTCTTAGAAAAACCAAGTCTTACTAAGTAACTGTCAATTCTGGCATACTAAGCTCTTGGAGCTTGCTTGAGTCCATACAAGGCTTTCTTTAATATGAAAACATGAGTGTCTCTGGGATGCACCTCAAAACCTTGAGGTTGTTCAATGTACACTTCTTCTTCAATTGCTCCATTGAGAAAAGTTGTCTTTACATCCATCTAATGTAAAATCCATCCCATGGAAGCAGCAAGGGACATAATGGCTCTAATAGAAGTATATCTGGGAATAAGAGCAAATATTTTGTCATAATATTCTCCCTCCTTCTGGGAGAACCCTCTAGCCACAAACCTTGCCTTGTATTTATCTATGCTTCCATCTACTGGATGTTTGATCTTATAGACCCATCTTGAAGTTACCATTGATTTTTCCTTGGGTCTAGGTACAATTTCCCACACATAATTTTTCATGATAGATTGGTATTCTTTTGTCATGGCTTCTTTCCACTATTTCTCTTGAACTGCTTCTTCAAATGTGGTGGGTTCTTCATTTATAAGTTTTTTCATACATGTTGCATAGCTAGAGAGTCTTTTGGGTTTCTTGCTTTCTCTAAAAGTGCCACTTGGAGATTTGAGTCTTTCTACTTCTTGTAGAGTGGCTTCAAGCCAAGCTTGACGTTTTCTAGTCTTGGGTACATTGAATGATTCAATAGGTATGCATGGTTTCACTAGTTAATCATGTTGTTCTGGTTATTTATTATGACTTTCTAGAGAACATGTGTTTTCTTCTTTAGGCTCTTCATATTCTTCTTCCATGGAGTCTTCTATATATTTCTCTAAAAAAATCTTCTCATTGAAATTTATGTCTTTGTTGACTTCAATATTATGTTGTTTTGGAAAATAGATTTTGTAGGCTTTGAAGGATTCACTATATCCAACAAATATTCCTTTCCTTCCCGAGGGTTCCATTTTCTTCCTTTTATCTTTGGGAACATGAATGTAAACAAGAAAACCAAAGATTATTGGGTGTTCCACACTAGGTTTCTTTCCTTAGAAGGATTCTTCCAAAGTCACATCCTTCAATATGCAGTGGGGACTTTTGTTCTGAACATATATTGCGGTCACGGTTGCTTCTCCCCATAGGCACATGGATATATTTTGATCATTCATTAGTGCCTTTACAATTTCTTCAATGGATCTATTCTTTCTTTCTACTACAGCATTTTGTTGAGGATTATGAGGAACGATTAGCTCCCTCCTAATCCCAACTGATTTACAAAAGGAAACAAATTCCTTGGATGTGTATTCTCCTCCATTATCTATTCTCAAAGTCTTGATTTTCTTTTTTGTGAAATTTTCTATCTTTGCCTTGAATTCCTAAAACTTGTTGAATACTTCATCCTTTGTCTTTAAGAGATACAACCAAGTCTTTCTTGATTAATCTATGAAGGTTACATAATAAAGAGAACCTCCTAGATATTTGACCGACATCGGACCACAAACATCTGAGTGTATTATATCTAGGATTTCCTTAGATATATTATATCTACTTGGGAATGGCTTCTTAACATTTTTACCAAGTGCACATCCTCTGCAAATTCCTTCACGTACAGATTGTAGTTCTCGTATTCCTACAACCATTTTCTTGAGGAAAGGTAATGCTTGATAGCTAACATGAGCATACCTTCTATGCTAAAGTTCACTGGGATTGACTTCATCATGTACAAGAGATTCATCATTTCGTTCTAGTATTCTGTATAATCATCCTTCACGAGTTCCAATAACTCTAGCATTCTCTATGTTGGAGTCTCTAGACCAAGCAAGTACTTCACCATCTACAAAGGTTGTTCTGTTTCCTTTGTCTTCTAAGAAAGATATAGATACAATATTCTTTTCTAAACTAGGTACATATAAGACATTACTTAAATGAACATTGTTATCTGATTCCAATTCGATGGAGTCTTGACCAACTCCTTTGATTGGATAGGTGTTCTTGTCTCAAAGTTCTACTTTGTGAGATGTCTTCTTTTCATTCAGACTAGAGAGTCTGACCTTGTCTCATGTCATATGCCTGGAAGCTCTACTGTCAATTATCCACATGTCATCTTCAAGGGATCCTGCAAGAGTTGAATAGTGTAGACGGTCTGCTTTTTCATTCATGATTTTTGTTGACCGATAGTTGGTCAAACTTTTATTTTGATTTGTCAAATGTTGACTTTGACCCAAAATCTCAACCTTGACATTTTTTCCTTCTGAGAGTGCCAATAGGTGCGTTGGAATGAGGCACACTAGAATATCCTTTCCTTGGGTAAAACGTTCCATCATAATGTGTTGGGAAAAAGGTTAGGGTTTGCAGTTGTACCTGCTAGAAACCCTAGTGGCAGTGCTTCAGTAATTGCACCTACTAGAAACCCTAGCGATAGTGCTTCAACAAGATTGATAACGTATGTCTTAGTTTCCTTCCAGTGGTTAGACTAATTGAAGGAGGTGTGGGCCCATAACCTATTAGAATAATAGAGATGTGTTCATTTTCACCATAGACAATAAAGCAATATTGTCACCCAACCATAGGCACAAAGGCCACCCCTGAGCACCTTTAACCTTGACAGACATAATAATTATGGAAGAATATGTTAGAACCAATAGCCAACCAAGGTAGTGTATCTCTCTCCAAGTCTAGCGTACCAAGAAGAAAGTCCAAACCATAACCAAACACCAAGTCACTACTGAAACAGTTGCAGCTCTCCTCCAGTCATGAGCACCACTTGTCCTTATGCAATCATAAGAGTGAGTGAGTACAAATGAGCTCTATCACCCTCTATTTATACTGCTCCAACTCACCTAATTGGGCCAACTTCTCTTCTTGGAGGCTAATAACTCAATATTTATGATTATCTTGAGTCGACTTGTCTTCTAGGGTTATTATCCAATGTTTTATGGTTTCTCTTTCTTCCTGAAATATTCTAGTATCGTCAAAGGTTACATGTAGAGGTTAATACCTCCTGCAGCTACCATAATACCAACAAATACATGACTAGCTCCACATGTGTGAGTAATGGGGAATGATGTGGCATTCACTTGACACCATGGTGGTCAACATGGTAGATCAACTTGTGGGAGGCATAAATTCTGCATATGAACTCTAATTGAGGTGATTTTTGCATTGTTGGAAAGATTTTGGTATGTAGAACAACATCGAGGGGATATGAATTGAGATCGAAACATTTGACCCCAAAAGTGTCATTTTATGCCTCAAACAATCTCCATAAGTTTCTAGACCCTCAAAAATTGACCCTGTAAGCCAATTTTTCCACCCAAAAAGTACCAAGATAGATGAGAAATTATATAATGATCTGCTCCATATCGGTATCTATAGAGATATCACATGAGAATGGGGATGTAGAGATTCCCTTGGTGAAGATACAAATGGGATCCTTAGTTTCCCATAATAAGGAAAGTTGTGTTGATGTAGGATATTATGTAGTCAAGTTGCAGACAATAAGCAGTATTGTAGAATATTTGTCGTTGGAGAGGCTACACCTTAGGTCTCTCAATGTTCAAATGTTTTTCAATAACTTGTTTGCAATTGGAGGGTCTTAGGAAATAGACAAAACAAAATATGGAGACTTAACTAATGTGGATATTATCAATAGAAGCATTGATAGTAGAAGTGAAACAAATAAGATCTGAATCAACAAAGGTTTCAAATGAACATGACATGTTCATAAAGTTAAAGAAATTGAAAGAGAAGATAATGATCCATGAAAGCAATGGAAATCAAGGTGTCCTTGCCTTTTTAATAATGGACAAGATGAAGAAGAAAAAAAAATATTAAGGAAGATAATGATGAATATGTAGATGTAGTTGCATGTAGAAGATGAACTATTGAAGGAGATGAATATGGAGGTATTGATTCCTATTATGTTTTGTATGTTGATGATATTGATGCATATATAGGAAGGAATGCAACAAAAGTGAAGATGCATGAAAATGAAGACCTATATAATGAATATCACATGTCTGTGATGAGGATGGGCAGATACAAAGGGAAGTTATAAGGTCGAACATCTATGAAGATGATGAATATGTGCAACATACATTTTTTTATGGTGCAGAAGAGAGAGGATGGGAAGATAGTAGGCACCATTAAGTGAGAGTAGGCTGAGGAAGTAAACCCAATTCATGAGGATTGCAATAGTTGGTAGTAGTGGATGAGTTGCAATATTTTGTAGCTTGTAGAAGAGATTATGGTGATAATCAATATGTTAGGGTCCTACCATAACCCCCTAAGTAGAAATATAAGTTTCAATGTGTCGAGTCCATCTATAGTAAATAAGGCCCATGTAGTAGTGTGAAAGCAATAATTGTAAGAAGGTTTACTAGAAGGTTTTGCCTACTAGAAAGCTCCTTCTCTAGAATGTTCCTAGGAGGTAGATATAATTATGAAAAAAAGTAAAAGCAATGTAATGATATGTCTTGTGAAGTATATTGTAATTGAATGTTTTCTTTAATTGACGTGTCCCCCTCAAAGAGGCAAGTGAACATTTCTCTCATCAACAAAGTACAATATTTTGTGGTATTCTAGTTCTTTATTTGGCTATTGTGGTTGAAATATTTCATTTTTGCAATAAATTTGGGTAAAGTCTATTATTTATGCTCTACATATTCCAATTTATTAATACATAACACTACAAAAGAATATAAACCAAGCAAAGAAGATGGCAAGGTTGAGGGGAGTTGCATATAATTTCAAATGGAATAAGTACTTATTATACAAATTCTAAAGAAATATGTGGGGTGGAGAAGAGGGAAGGAAGAGTATTTTGAGTGTGGAAGATACAAAATAAGAAAATAAAGAAGAGATGAATACAGTTGTCGATCAACAATTGTGTGAGCAAGATATTCATATTTTTCCAACCATGGGAGTTTGATGCAGGAACATCCATGGTTTATTATTGCATGGTTTTGAATTCATAAGTAAGTGTATATCATATAAGATTACTTAGAATAGTGTTTTGAAGGTCTTGGGAAAATTCATTTTGCCTCAAAATGTGACTTTTTTATGTTTATGTTTAGTGGAAATGTATAGTTGGCATTAGAACCACTTTTGGTAGGCTTGTAATTCATTCTTCGAAGGTTACTTTGACAATTGGTGATGTAGGTTTTGAATACCATCGAAAATTTTATCAACCCATGTCCTTCATTTTTGGAAATATTGTTTTCTTTGATCAAGATGATTGATCAAATGTGATGTCTAATTCTTTGTAGGATTGTGTAAGGTTAAATGGAGTGCAAGTTGATGTATATTACAACATATGGTTTCCATTATTCAAGTAGATCAATGCCCAAATCCTCTCAAAAAAAAAATTTCTTTTTTTTTCTTTTTGGGACCTCTTGGTGTCCAAGTCTCTCAAAGCACACATACAAATTAGCATGGTGAGGCGTGTGCCTTTGACTAGAGTGCTAAACATCATTTCTAAGTAGACTAATTCTCATTTATCTTATCATAAGGACAAAGACTTGGCCAATGAAATTGTGGGATAAGTGAACACGGGTTTTGGCTACAACTAATGACATGGAAGTGAATTTCTCATTTTTCAAATTCAATTCAACATTTATGATTGAGAAAGGGAGCATGTTTTATGTTACCACCCAAATTAGCACCCTTGTAATAAGTCCACTTGTGGTGCTAAGGAGGTAAGAACATTTAGGAAATGCACCATTGTCACATTAGTACCTTTCCCCTTCACTTTAGGCCAGCTTCTAGAATCCATGAGGGGCATCCCAATCTAAGTGAAGTAAACATGTAAAATAATTTGTTGTCATACAAAATATCCACTTCAACAAACAACACATCGATATACGATTAGATAGAACAATGCCCAACAAGTAATAAGATGCCTAAAGAATATTCAATAGAAAACAAGAGCATAAACCACCTCAATATAATGAGGGTTAGGTGCTAATTATTACATGCTTAGTTTGAAATGAGAAATAGATTCTGCACTAAATACAAAATAGCACTAACAATACAAGCTTAACCAAAATGTAATCATGAACTTTGCATAAACTTGTAAGAATGTATGGTGATTCCCCTTAGGGTTTCACTAAGAGAATCTTCCAATAAAAGATAAATACATTTAGCAACTAGGAGGTCAATTTCACAACTAGATATGTTAGATAATCTTGACAAACAATATATAAATGAAGTAGATACTAGGAGAGGGTTAGACTACACCTTTAAAGCATCAAACCCTAGCCTTTAGGGTTCCTCAAAATCTGATTTCTAATTCTGCAAAATAATTTATAGATTTGCAGAACTCCTTAAATCGTTCCACAAGATGTTAGAACAATCCTTTAAGCATAATGAGGGAGGGCCACTCTACCTTCTTAGGGTTATATATTAACAATGAAGCATAAACCCTTGTACAACATGTCTAAAAGGAAAGATATAACATTAAGAATTCACTAGACAATAAATGAATTTTTATTTTTTTAGATATCTTTTGGACTTTTATATGTTATAAAGCAAGAAAGAAAATGATTTTGATTTTATAATTTTTGTGGTTGGTCGTTCAGAGTTAGACTTGGTGCCTTGTATCCACTTAGGGATTTATGGGGTCAAGAAGTATCCCCTCTAAGAATTGGTTATCCAAAGCTTATGGAATAGAATGAGAGACTAGAACATTAGGGAACAATAATCTATTGTCTCATCAAGACAAATCATGAAAATCAAGTCCCTACAAGAAGCTTTCCTCAAGGGAAAACCCTTCACCAACAAGATCAACTATAACTTGAATGTAATGCTTAAAACCCTTGCCAATGAACCAAAAGGAAAAAATAAAGCAATGGATTCAGTACTTACCCAAGTTAATAAGAAAAGAATGAAGGAACAAACCCTAGAAAATATCCTCTCCAAGTAGTTAAGTAAATCCTCAAATGGATAGATCTTGCTAGCTATGTAGAATTCTTGAACATTCACAATAATATCTTTGATGAACCAAGAAAAATAACCAAGAAAGAGAGAGCTCTAAAATTGACACCAAAAACTCCAAGAAAGATCTTCTATTAATGGCTTGTAAAAATTATCTCCAACAATTCACAATGATATGGAATGAAAGGAGAGCCTTTATTTATAGAGGAGGCTTATACATCCTCCTCATTCTTTATTAATTATTTTCCCTAAATTTAGCCTAGGAGACTAACAAAGGATATGTTTCATACATAAAAATAAGGAGACCAAGTTATCCAGATGGGATCATTATATTATTTTTCATTTATCGTGATGCTTTGAGAGTGGAAAATATTGGAGGAATCAACTTGCATGGTCATTTTAATGGATGTTCCTAGTTTGGAAAATTGGGGTTTGAAACCTTCTAGAGCCATTTTGAGGCATCAAATAACATTTTTTTGGGTCAAAACTTTCCCAACATGAATTTGTACCCCTTGAAACTATTATTCACATCACGACCTCTCCAACGATGAAAAAATTATTTCAATCAAAGCTCGTATGCAAAAGTTATGCCTCTCGCAAGTTGACCTATCATGTTGACCACCATGGTACGAGTGGATGCCACATCAGACCCCATTACTCACGCATATGGGGCTAGCCACATATGGATTTTCAAGAAGATTCTAGAAGGTCGAAAATCTTATCATAATTGAGGGTTGAGGAATTCAAAACCCTACTCCTATATGGTTATCAGATGATGTTAAATATCGGGCTACTAGGAGGAGAAGGGATTCCATTATTTACCTCTTATTTGTTCCATAGTTGAGCAGAGCACTTAGGAGTAGTATTTTGAGAGCATAACATGGGAAGGGATATTTTGTAGCGGCCATACAGGTTGCAGTGTCAAAGGCAACTCTAGAGAGAGTGTTTCTTTCTTTATACTTGCATTTGAAGAAAAGAGAGAAGAGCGACCTCACCTTCTAGCTGGGTTTTCTCCCATATTGGGTTTCCCAAGTCATATCTATGTTTTTTTGTGGATGGTGTGTGAGTATTTTATTTATGTGCTCTATTTTTTGCATTTCAGTTATTTCATGCATTTTTAAGCAGAAAACTAGTAATTAAAGAATCTGAGATCTAAAGGAAATAAACCTTCATAATAATGATTTCAATATTTTGTTAGATATGTTGTGACGAACTATCGAGTGGAATATCCACAACAGTTTATAGATCATATTGGTGTCGAAACAGGTTTTATTGGGGTATTTGTGGAAAGTTGCATGGATCCATGAATAGATTTTATAGGAAAATCATAGAACCATAGCTATGGTTGACGAGTCTATTCAAAACAAAACTTAAGATCCAGTTGATCAGATATTTTCAAGGTTGGAAGAGAAATTCATTGATATATCTCGCAATATGGCCCTCCTCATGGTGGCTCTAGTAAGTAAGATTGGACCTTTCGGAGAAGTTGGAGGCTCTAACTCAGAGATCGGATCAGACATGAAACCGGGGGATAAAGAAGACCTAGAAAAGGAGTCATAGAAAGAACCTGAGAAAGAATAATAAAGTTCCATAATAGTGGGAAAGACATACATAAACACTAAGGTTGGAGGGTGATCCACTAGTGACTAGGTGGGAGGACTTCAAAAGCCTCACCAAGTCCTAATTCTATCATATCGGGTATGTAGAGAACCAATGGATTCAATGGCACTACTTCAAGTAGAGGCAAGGGAAAATTGTACATGAGTAAACCAATGAGCTCAAAAAGATGGTCATCATGCTGGGTATCTCTCCCAAGACCCCAAATGTACTCCTCAAGTATATGGGGGGGGGTCTACATAGACATCTATGAAATCTAGTGATGGTTTTCAAGCCAAGGAAAATGTATGAGGCATGTGTATAGGCACAATATCTGGAAAACATAGGCCACGAGAAAGGGCATCCAAGTAGTTCCAAGTAGAGAGAGCAATAGGAAGCTTCCAAGGAGGGGAAGAAGAAGTGGAAATGGGGAAAGGATAAGAAGATGACAGTCGTTGCACATTAGTGCAAGGATCCTAGCAACCACTATAACCATTGCAATATTAAAGAGAACATTGAGGATAAGTGTTTGAAACTACATCCATAATTGAAACCAAATAAATGTAAGAAGGATGCAAAGAAAAATAATCTTCTAGGCACAAATTTGAACAATCAGGTTGAAAACAAATTTGATGTAGATGAGAAGATCGTGTGCACATCAGTGCAGAAGGAGGCGAATCTAAGTATCTTTTATCATCGGGAAGAGAAGGAGATGACCAAACTCTTCCACATCAAGATCCAGGTCAAGAAGATCAAGATAGATTCCATGTTTGAATTTGGCTCACAAGTTAATATCATAGCAATGGATCTGGTCAACAAGCTTGGATTGGAAGTCCATGATCATCCTAGCCCATATCCATTGGGATGGGTTAACAAGGATGCAAATATTAAGGTAACGAAACAATGTAAGATTAAATTTGTTGTAAGTAATGATTTTATTGATGAAGTGGAATTGGATGTTGTACCCCTTGACGTATGTGGAGTAGTGTTTGGAAGCCCTTACATGTGTATGATGGATGCAATATTCATGTGGAGAGTCATCTAGTATCAACTAATCAAGGATGGAATTCCTACATCATCAACATGCATAAAGGCATGTCAAACATATCACTAGTAAGTGCCAACCAAGCCAAGGAGTTGATTAGTTCTAGTAAGAAATGTGTTTTACTTTTCTTAGGAGAAAATCAGACCGAGGATGAGTCAGTAAGGGTAAAGGCATACTTGGAGGGGTGCACTAAATAGAATAGACATTAGTTGGAGGATTTTATATAGGAATATAGAGGAGTGTTCCAAGAGCCTAAAAGGATACCACCCAAGAAGGAAGTGGAGCATAAAATACAGTTATTTCCAGACTCCCCATTGTTGAATATTGGGTTGTATAGACAATTTTTTCTGGAAGCAAATGAAGTGACGAATCAGTTGAAGTAGTTGTTAGAGCAGGGTGCAATTCAACCAAGAACCTCATCTTGTGGGTCACCTCATAAATCAAACATTAGTTCTCATGTGACCAAACTTGTAAAATCCTTTTGAAGTGGAGACAAACGCAATTAGGTATGCCATGGGAGAAATTTTTATGCAAGGAGGAAGTCATGTATGCTATCATTAAGAAATATTCCATGGGGTGGTTCTCAACTACCCTACATGTGACAAGGAACTATATGCCCTGGTTCAGGATGTTAAGAATTGGAAGCCATGTCTGATGGGAAAGGATATCATCATTCACACATATCACCATCCATTACAGTATTTGCAGGCCCAAAGTAAGCTACAACAACCCAAACATTACAAGTGGATGGGGTTTTTACAACAATTTCATCTAGACATCAAGTATAAGAAGGGAAACAAAAATAGGTTGGAATACAAGCTTTCAAGGCCACCCACATCCAATATTATAGCTTTGGTAACTTTGATGCACATGGAACCCTTTACCCATGATGCATACATAGAAGCATACAAAGAAGATAACTTAAAGGAGGTGTTTCATTAGCTACATGGCCAAATTCATATAGATGAAGGTGATGGCAAGGTTGACTACCATTTCCAAAATGGGTTACTCTACATGCTCAACAATATCTATGTCCCTGAAGGTGAACGATTACATCTTATCATAGAGGCTTACACCTCCAAGGTTGCACGACATTTTGGTGTTGGGAAGAAAGTTTCCAACTTACAGAGGTATGTGTACCGGCCCACAATGAAAGAAGATGTAGCACGATATATTATAGGATGTATACTTTGTTGTACCAACAAGACCAGTAAGAGGAATCAATGTCTATACCATCCCTCACATGTACCAACTCGACCTTGGGTACATATGAGGGATATCAATGTCTATACCATCCCTCACATGTACCCATGGTAAAGTTGAATTACAAAAATTCTTTCTACACCTAAACAGCATATCCGAAGATATAAAATTCACCATGGAACTCGAAGAGAATGATAGCATCCCCTTCCTAGACGTTCTTATTAAAAGGAAAAGTAATGGTGATCTTGGACATGCAGTGTATAGAAAGAAGACCCACATTGAGAACTATCTCCACGCCAATTCCCATCACCACCCCAACCAGAAACTAGGTGTCTTAAAAACCTTAGCCACTAGAGCCATAAGAATATCTGATGAAACACACCTAGATAAGAAAACATATCACCTTACCAAGAATTTTAGGAACATAGGGTATAAACAAAAAGACATTAAGAATGCAATAAACAAAGCCCTAGAAATAACCCGCAACAATCCCAATGCCCCTAAAGACCAAAACCCGAATAGAAGTGCCTACCTTCCATACATCCAAGGAGTGACCGATAGAATTGMAAGCGTACTCAGTAAAAAAGAGATTAAAACCTCCTTCAAACCCCTTGAAACCATCAAACAGAGTATGAGATCCGTCAAAGACAAACTTAACCCTCACAATGGCAAAGGAATCTACAAAATAGAGTGCTCATGCGGTAAATGCTACATTGGTGAAACCGGTCGCTCCTTCCGAGTTAGGATAAAAGAACATGGAGCTGACATCAAGAACGAATGCATCTGCACCTCCGCCCTAGCTGAACACTCCATTAAAACAAGACACCATGTTCGCCTAGAAGACACCAAAATCCTCGCGAAAGAGAATCACCTCTTCAAACATCGTATTAGAGAATCCATTGAAATCCGTAAACATCCTAGTAACCTTAACAGAGACAGTGGGTTAGAACTGAGCGAAAATTGGCTCCCCCTGATCCACAAAAAACAACAATAATCTTTGGTAATTTTCTTATTTTATTATTAATCAAATTATTCATAAGAAAACCCCTCCCAATTAATTCTAAGACAACCTAATAACCTCTTAAAAAACCTAAGAACATAATTGATTAATATAAATTAACCCTGAAGTAATAAACACTTAGAATATAGATTAACAAGAAAAAACCGTATTATCTTATAAATTACTTAATACCTATAACCTAACCCTAGAACCTATTATTCTAAATGAAGACATTAATACACAACATTAAATTAATAATAACCCATTATTTACCTTATAACACATTCAGAAACCCTAATATTAAACTCGTAAACAAACATTTAATTTTTCTTTTTAATTATTTAGTTTATACCTTAACCTCAGATTATAATAACCCAACCCTAAAATAAAATTAAAAAATCCACTTTTTACCTATAAACTAAACCCTAGAACATTAAATGATAAAATAAAAAACCCTAAAATTATTAATAAACTATTATAACCTTTAATAAACCCTAGAAATATCTTAGAAAATAATTAAATTTATTAAATAATTCTACTTTAACCTAGCCGACACCGAAAACTTTCCCACTTCCAGTATTTATACCAGCTCTTCCCTTTTTCTTAAACTCAGGCTCATTGTCATGAAGATGGATCCTGATCTGGATCTGAAACATCGACAATCTATTGACAACACTGTGGCTTTTCCAATCAAAACCGAAAATCCCAACCATAACAATCTCACTCATCTTGGGAAAGTATTTCCATTGATTTTGTGGGGGGTTTACTTACAACAAGGAAGGGACATGACTATCCATTTGTCATAGTTGAAAGCTTCAATAAGATGTGCATTCTCATGCCTTGTAAAAATACCATCAAAGGAAAAGAAGCAACAAACATGTTCTTTGAATAGGTCTAGGTGAACTTTAGGATACCAAGGAGCATCATCTCAAACAAGGATACTAGATCTCTCAGTACATCTTCGACTACATAGTGGGAGAAGATGGACACTAAGTTGAAGAGATCTACAACATTCCATCTACAAACATATGGGTAGACAGAGGTAGTCGACGGGACTTTGGTAAACTTTTGAGGGGTTACAATCAGAAGCATCTGAAGACCTAGGATGAAAATCTAATCTAGATACAACACTCTTATAATAGAGTAGTCCACACTTCTACTGGTAAGTCACCTTTTGAAACTCGCTTTGGATATTTTCCACCTTCACCCTTGGATGTTTTATACGGATAACAAGGAGGAGTGAGGGAGGACCTCACATGAGATGTATTGAGAGTAGAAAAATTTGTTGAGAATATTAAGAAAATCCATTTAAGTACAAGAGATGATGAAGAATTCACAAGAAAAATACAAGTCTAGTCATTGACACATAACCGAGAAGTCATTCAAAGTGGGAGACGGAGTTTGGTTACAGTTGAACAAGGAAAGACTACATGGTCCTGGTAAGAAGATCAAGGCTCTGCAGTATGGACCTTTCAAGATATTGGAGAAGGTGGGAGATAATGCCTACAAACTTAGTCTACCCCCATACATGTGCATTTATTCAGTAGTGAATGTGGAGAATCTCAAACTCTATGAGTCTTCCATGTTGGATCAGGAGGAGGAGCAGGTCCTACCTTCCATAGAAGACTTAGCACCAGATGCTTAGGTAGAGTTGGTAGAGGAAATAGTATTGCATAAGTGGTATAGAACTACAAGATTGGGTAGCATTAACTTTTGTATATTGGGTTAAGCGGACAACTTCCAAGGAAAGAAAATTGGCACTCCAAGGAGAAGGTAGAGGAAAACTTTCCTCACCTCATTTAGTAAAGATTTTGGGGACCAAAAGCCTCCATAAATGGGGAGGTATGATCCATGTTGGATCATTATATTAATTTTCATATATCTTGATGCTTTCATAGTGGAAAAAATAGGAGGAATAATCTTGTCAGGTTATTTTAATGGCAAGCCAATTAGGAAAATTGGGGTTTGAAACCTTCCATACCCATTTTGAGGCATCAAATGACATTTTTGGGAGTCAAAAATTTCCTTGATTTAGATTGGGCCCCTTGATTGTATTATACACATCGAATCCTTTCCAACGGTGCAAAAATCACGTTAATAAGAGCTTATATGCAAAAATTACGCCTCTTTCTAGTTGACCTACTGTGTTGACCACCATGGTAGGAGTGGATGCCACGTCAACCCTTATTACTCATGCATATGGGGCTAGCCATGTATGGAATTTCAAGAAGATTATAGAAGTTACAAAACCTTATTACAATTGAGGTTCGAGGAAGTCGAAACCCTGCCCCTAGATGGTTATCGGACGATGTTAAATACTAGGTCATTAGGGGGAGAAGGGGTTTCATTATTTAGCACTGTATTTTTTCCATAGTTGAACAGAACACCTAGGAGTTTTATTTTGAGAGCACAACAGAGGAGGAGAGATTATGTAGCAGCCATATAGGATGCAATGTCAAAGGAAACTCCACATTGAGTTCTTCTTTCTTTGTACTTGCATTTGGAGAAAAGAGAGCTTAGTGGCCTCAACTTCTAGATGGGTTTTCTCTGATGTTGTTTTTCCATGATTGTATCTCATGTTTATTTGTGGATAACATGTGAGTATTTTATTTATGTTCTCTATTTTTCGCATTTCATTTATTTCATACAATTTAAAGCATAAAACCAGTAATTAAAGAATATGAGATCTAAAGGAAATAAACCTTCACAATAAAGATTTCAGTATTTTGTTAGATCTTTTGTGGCAAATTGTCCAGATGAATATCCATAGTAATTTACATATCACCAATTCAATACAAAATCAAATGATGCCACATGTACATAGAACCCTCATGCAAGAGGAATGGGGTTGATTTTCTCTCCAAGCACAATGTCCCAAGAAAAGGGTGATGTGGAGGCCTCAAAACAAGGTGGAGTAGCCTCCCAAACAAGCAAAGTTCTAGAATTCCTCTCCTTCAAGTGGAATGACCTCATGAAAACATGGAGAATGACCTCAAAAGGGTACAAACTCCACAAAATGTGCTCAAGGAATGCTCAATTAATGTTCATAAATCCTTGAAATATGTCTCCAAAGCATGATCATGTCCATACTAAGGTCAAGTCACCTCCTTGAAGTGTGGAAGTGACCCTCCAAGTCAAAAAATGGTTCATAAAACCCCCAACAACTAGAATGACGTCCAAAATAATGGGTCAACCCTCAAATCATGTGAAAGACATATCCAAAAGTGATGAAAGAAGGATGGCTCTCATTAGTATGCAATGTGGCATGTGTAGAGGATGTCCATGTGAACATAAATAACCCCTTCGTGCCTTGAAGGGTGTGTCATGTGGCTTGGGACATGTGACTTTCCTCGAAAAATGTGAAACTAGATGAACATGTGTAGAATCACCTCCAAGAGCATGTAGCCAATGTGTGCTTATACATAAGAAAAAGGGTCCATTTGGGATATAAATTAGGTGTGCTAAAGGCCAACCCTCAAATCATGTGAAAGACATATCCAAAAGTGATGAAAGAAGGATGGCTCTCATCAATTTGCAATGTGGCATGTGTAGAGGATGTCCATGTGAACATAAATAACCCCTTCATGCCTTGAAGGGTGTGTCATGTGGCTTGGGACATGTGAATTGCCTCGAAAAATGTGAAACTAGATGAACATGTGTAGAATCACCTCCAAGAGCATGTAGCCGATGTGTGCTTATACATAAGAAAAAGGGTCCATGTGGGGTATAAGTTAGGTGTGCTAAAACATAGGTATGACAACCTTTACAACAAGAGCAATACATTTACATAGTATATATAATAAGTGAGTGGCTGGAGGCTCCTATAGATCATATGTCCTAATAGATCCACCTCAATATGCTTGGATACCTACCAATGGCATAAATGCTCAACATGATGGGGCAATACTACCATAAAGGGGTAGTCAACTGTAGCAACAAAACCAAACACCTTGAGATGGGGACTAGAAGGATGGGCCATGATCGACCATCGAAGGGGTCTAGGCTACCAACTAGACAAACAATTTTACGTCAATCATCCCAATATAGCCAAGTACAATACATAGATACAACAATAATCACACTTTTGTCTCATCATGATGTTCACATCTTGTGAAAAAATGTAGGGTACAATGCAGAGAATATGAGGTGTAACACTCTCCATTATTTGGTCCCTTTTCTCTTAGAGAGAAGGTGTGGCTTCTAATATTCCCCATTTACAAGGGATGATGTTGTGTAAAATAAAGACCCTATACAAGAACTTGTATATGTAATTTCATTTAGAACTTGGCGACTGATAAACAGAAGAATTGTGGGGTGTTGTTGCTGGTGATAAACTTTGTGCAAGTTAATGTGGGTAATCAAATGTGTGTAGATGATGCATATGGTAGATAATTTGGATGTATAATTTTAGTGTTGTTTTCAAATAAATTGTTTTTAATTAATTCATGCAATCCAAAGGCCGATGAAAGACTACAGTTTTGTAATTGATCTATAGAAGCCTTCAATTTTAATAAAGTTTGTTGTTCCATTCCTTCTTTAATTTGTGAAAGTTTACAACTATATTGTGCATGTGAATCTTTTGTTGTGCACCTTGATAGGAAGTGGTGTTCTCAATTACATCATATGGTATCAAAAAGGGTACATTCTACATTTTTCAAGATCAAATTCCAAAGAGTGAAGAAAGACGATGGTGAAATTGCAAAGTAGAATTGTGAAGAGGAAAAGGATGAGTTGAAAAGAAGTGGATGAAGACAACTTGAGCATTGATGTAAAGGAGATGAAAAGAATGCAGACAAATTGTCAAATGTGAGGCAACTTGCAAGAAGAGAAGACATAACAAGAAGATGTAGATGGGTTGTCGATCATGAGGCAACATGCATATGTGTGAAGAGAAGAGGCATGATAACTCCAACATGGTGAATTTGTTATCTATAACTACATGAACACAGTATAGACAGCTCCAATAGAAAGAGAAATATTTTGGGTAGATGTTGTATGGTTGACAGCTCTAGACCTCTATTGGGTAGATGTTGTAGAAATTTGGTGTGAAGCTATTGAAGGAAATATAAAAGAGTGAATTACAAAGGAAGAAGAGTAAATATTGCATATCAATTGCAATGTGGGTTTGAGAAGAAACCCTAGGGTTGAAAGACCCCACTTTGAATAAGAAGAAAGGAGATATCAAAAGAGGTAGAGGTGTTGTTACAGAATCGGAGAGTAAGATGAAGTAGAGACTTAATGAGTTGGCCAAGAAGGAGTTTGACTGAAAAGAAGATGATGAAGGAAGAGCTAATGAAGAAGATGTGATATCACATCAGAAGAGGATGATGATGATGATGATGATGCAGTTGTAGAGCCATTGTAGGAGAATGGGGATGTAGATATGCCCTTGGTGAAGATACATATAGGATCCTTGGTTTCTCTCAATGAGGAAATTTGTGTCGATGTAGCAGATTGTGTAGCAAGTTTCAGACAAGAAACAATATTATAGAAGAATTGTCATTGGAGAATGTGCACCTAAAGAAGGATGTTAGTGAAATAAAAAACAATAATTGTGAAGAGGAAAAGGATGAGTTGTAGAGAAGTGGATGATGACAACTTTAGAATTATTGTGAAAGAGAGGAAGAGATTGAAAATAGAGGAAGATAATGAAAATAGATCATTGAATGTGAGGCAACCTAGAAGAAGAGAAGATAAAGGAGGAAGATGTTGACTGACTATCATCAGTGAGGTATCCTCCATAGGTGTGAAGAGGAGTGTGATAAATCCAATGTGGTGAAGGAATTTGATAGTGTTTGATAAACATGGTATATCAACATAGGTCGAACACCTTAAGGAAACCACTTAATCAAATAGATCAAAAAACAGTACACCAATGTATTATGTGGTCAAAACCCTTAAAGAGGGAAATAGTGCAGGGCTCCATCCAATGCAGGAACTTGAGGAAATATATTAATGCAAAAGGAAAATAATTTACATATAATTTTCTCACAAATGACCATCAACAAATGGCCCTCCATGCTCTTTAGATAGAGATCATGGACCAATAGGGTGTTAATTCATGGATCAATATAGTATTTAGTATTGAGGATACGATGAATCCTCATATCACTTTATGTCTAGAACATAATTGTGACCATCGGATTAGATAATTACAATGCACACTAAAGAAACACATTTTACCTAAAGACACATTATCTACCAAGTTGATCTTAACTAACTACTCAGTGTATAAATATCCTAACATCCCCCCTTAAGAACAACTTGGGATAGGATTGAAGGATTTACAAAGGTGAGACAAAAGGAGAAGGAAGGAGGCATCAAAGCCTATCCCCCCTTAGTGACAACTTCATGAACTCCTAACATAGATTGAATTGGATCTTTGGCGAGCTAAATGACACTCTGATTATTCCACTAGAGTGTGGTCTGATTTTGCTACTAGAATCCAAACTCTAAAAGGATCAACTGAAGCCACTGGGATTCTTGACTTGCATTAATTATTGCTCGATACTCTTCTTTTGTTGAAGAAAGAGCAAGGGAACATTTCCTTTTACAAACACTTTTTTTGCTAAATAAAGAGCAAGGGCACATTGTTTTTTCTGAGCCCAAGTGAGAAGTTCAACACTAAGACTGAAAACATAACTTGCACTAGACTTTTGATCATCAAGGTCGTTGATGCAATCAAAATTAGTGAAACCAACCAACAAAGGTGTCCTCCCTAAAATGTAATGTATCACAAACTATATTGTACCATCGATATACCAAAGTATCATTTTTGTTTCTTTGCAATTGCTCTCATGGCCTATTTGCATATATTGGGCAACAAGACCAACAACAAAGGAAATATCAGGATAGGTATTAGTCAAATACAAAAGGATGCCAACTAATTGATGTTACTAATCCGGATTATTTTTGAAACAAAATGAAAGTAGAGATATTACAATGAAATACACATAAATATTTCCAGAAACGGAGAAATAAAACAATACATGATTTCTATTAATGAAAGAAATGTACAGAGACTGTAAAAATACAGAGTGCAAGACTCGCTAGAATGGTGGCAGCTTTCTGAGAAGAGATGTGACGGCTATGCTCATTCGCAAGAAGATGAGTACAATGAGGCTCTGAAGGCCTTTTTATAATAAACATAAATTCCAAAACCCTAGACATCCAAAAACCTAACCCTAGGAGATGAAGCGCCAAAAGTCATGTGGGCCCCGTTGGGGTAAGTTAGTACATCCACTTCCTGGGGTCGTAACGTTTGCATACGATATTCGTTTTAGGTGTGTGATAACCCGTTGGAAAGTTCTTTTTGAGAACTACGCATTATGTCATCAAACTCTAACTTTGCCTACAGTTTAACTTTGGAAGGCCAAGAAAACATTGTTTAGGGACCCAAAACGGCCCTGGAAGTACATAAAGATGTACTGACATGAAAACTTCCAAAATAATCCAATTGAAATAGGTGGGAGGCCACCATTATCCACCTGGATGTTGTGTAGGGATTCAAGATAGCATCAGAAGTGCATAACCCACAACTACAAAGAAATGTCCCCATTACAAAGAAACGTGTTGAACTGAACACTATTAAGATGAGCCGGATGGAATTTGGAACATGTGGGTGGCCACCAATATCCACATGGATCAGCTACAAAGTAGCATCTACTTTATGTGTAATACAAGTGGCAACAAGTTTTACTCTAGTATGGAAGAAAGATGGAGTCAATTTACAAACTTCCATGTGAAAGTGGTGAAGAAGGTTACATGCATACTTAGACTAGGAAAGGGAAATTCCTTCCTTAGTTTGCAAGAATTGAAGGCCAAAAAACTAATGTAAATGTCCTAAGTATGTCATTTCAAATTTGTTATTAAAGATGGACTTCACATGGGTTAAAATCTTGGGGTTATTACCAATGAGTATAAGGTCATCATCATAAGTAACAAGTATTATGAAATGGTTACCAACTTTCTTATTACAAACATTGGAGTTAGAATGACATCTAGAAAATCTAGTTTCAAGAAGAAAGCTATCCATTTTAGCATACCAAGCCCAAGGAGATTTCTTATGACCATAGAGAGATTTATTAAGGTAGTAAACAAGGTCGGAGCCATTGTGAATATAGCCAAGAGCCTATTCCATGTAAATTTATTCTTGTAAGTCCCCATGCAATAAGGTATATTTTACATCCATTTGATGGGCCTCCCATTTATATGAAGCAATAAGGGCTAGAACAAGGTGGATGGAAATCATTTTTGCTATAGGGGCAAAGGTTTTAGTATAGTCAATTCCTTCTACTTGAGAAAATATTTCGGTAGCTAATCGAGGCTTATGTCTTTCAACACTTCCATCCGATGCATACTTAGTCCTATACAACCATTTACATTTTACAAGTTTTATTCCTTTTAGAAGAGATACCAAGTCCCTAGTATAGTTCATCATTAAGGAACAATATTATTCATTCATTGTTGCATCCCAATCTATATGGGTGGAAACTTCTACAATGTTTTTGGAACATGAGTCTCTAAAAATTGAGCTAAAAGAGAGGAGGCTTACTAGAAGTGTGATTGAGTATGACTTTGATTTAAAGGATCATTGGCAATATCACCAACTACTTCTCGTGTTGCACAAACACATGCAGGAAGTTATAGTGTTGGTGTAGGTTCATGTTCATTGTACCCAATAGGAGGAAGGTAAGCAAGCAGAGGTGGATTTTCATCCTCATTGTCATCATTTGAAGAAGAAACCAAAATAGGAGCACTCACAGAAATTTTGGGAATAGAAAATGGCACAATATTCAAAGATGGTTCACTAGCCAAAGATGGCACAATCGTTGAATCAAGCTCACAGGCATATAAACCTTCATCAAACTAAACAAATCTCCTAAAAATAATTTCAATGGAATGAGTTTGTATACATCTATAACTTTTTACATATTCAAAATATCCAACAAAAATGCACTTCTCGCTCTTAGGTTAATGCTCTTTTTTTTTCATCAATAATGTGAGTGTTAGGTATATGTTATATTCTTTGCATGTGCGTGTGTGGGTGTGTCAGGTTTGACAACTGCACCTGACGATCACTCTAGTAGTGTTCTTTGTGTCGTGTGCGTCGGGCGCTTCCTAGGGGGGTCCCAGGGGGGGAAGGTATGCCCCCCCTGGTTACGTGCAATGTTCGGCAATGGGAGGTAGCCCGAAGCCGACAGGGTTCGGGGTAGCGCCCCGAAATTTATTTTTGGGCAGTTTTTGCTAATTTTAGCGGATTTTTCTATTTTTAGAGGTTTTCTAAATTAATCCTGGATTAAGGGATTAGGGTTTTGGTATCTACGGAATACCTAAAAAACTGTATATATTGTATGGTGAATGGTGAAATTCAATATAATGAATAGAAGAAAGGTTTTCCCGGTTGAGGATTTTCGGTATAAATCTCTGTGTACTATGTGAATGAACCATTGATTAATTTATGTTTTGCTTAAGAATCTATATGCATTGCTTTGCTTCGCAGGTTTAAAACTTATAGTGAGCCCATGCTTCACTACCAAACACATAAAAGTGGTTTACATTTGGTTTAATTTTAATCCATGTTTCTTCTGATGTTATATTTTTTAAATACTTTGTGGGAGTTTGATTAACTGTGTAATTGGCACGCCCCCGAGGTGTAGAATAGTTGGTGATGGAGTGTATTGTTAAGGCACTTCATTATGTGAAGTCACCGGCTCGAAACCCTCAATTTACCTTGTGTGTCGCATGAGGGGTCGCGTTGGCATGCCTGGGGTTATATTGGTAGCATTCGGATAACACGACCACATGTCACACAAGTACATGCCCGACTGATTGTTGATTTCCCCAGTCAACAAAAAAAAACTATGTAATTGTTGGATTACTGAGAGGGGGGTGAATCAGTAATAGAGTAATTTAAGCCTTTTTAACCATATAATGAAAGTGTTATTTCAATGTAGCATGATCATCCAATACTTGTACAATAAATAAACAATGAACAAATGAACAATCATACACATACATAGTACACCAGTGTTTTTACGTGGAAACCCAAAGCGAGAAAAAAACCACATAATGTTTTTTCTTATATGTCTTGAAGAATTAAATTCATTGTAAGAACCAACTTCCTTTGTTTTCCAGCTACAACTGGAAGGAGGTTCCAACCCCCTAGTTTCTCAGGCTACAACCTGAGGGAAGCTCCAACTCCCCAATTCTCTGGCTACAACTGGAAGGAGGCTACAACCCTCTAAGTTCTCCGGCTACAACCAGAAGGTGGCTACAACCACCTGTCCTTGCCATGTCCAACCGCCCTGAAATAAAAGTAGAATGATGGAACCATTGTCACACTATCACTGTGAGATATACCACTGTACAACTGTATCAACATGTACCACTGACTTGCAGTCAACCTATACAACTTCCCCGTAATCAATCTGTACCTGAACTGGACATGTATCAACTAAATACAACAAGTACACAACATGTAGTGCTGCAACACGCATATGTACGCACCCTATATGTTATGCAGCTCGTGTATGTATGCAACCAAACTGTTATGTAGCCAGTGTATGCCTTATGAAAATTAGGGTTTTCTTTCTCTTGAAAACTTCTGACTCTCTGTGACTTTTTCACATAGATTTGTAACATGTCATTGTATCCAAGTTGTATTTGTACCCTGTTCCTTTACCCAAAAGCTCTATATATCTCTCTAGTCATGTGACATATAAGTGTGTGTAATCATGAACAAGTATAATATCCCTCACATGATCTAGACATCAAACCCTTTCTAGTATTCAGCCTTTCAATACATCAACCACTTCACAATTACAAGCTCTACACTATGTACCATAAAACCCCTTAGCCATATCCCAAGAATTACAAGATGTGCCACAACTCTAACAAGATGTCTCAATGATAAATTATACCATCACTGTATTTGTGTAGGTCTGACTTATACAGAAGATCCCATGTAGCCACTAGTCTCTCTAGGGAGAATCCTCAAATCTCCATAACCATTTCTCAAGCATACATCAAAATCCAACTATTCATAGAAATAAGACATACCTTTTGATCCAGTGGATAGATCTGATGCTTTTGATCACTATAGACATTCCTGGGAGCTTATTCTCAGAATCTAATACCTTGGCTTCTTCATCTCCTCAGATTTCCATGTCTTTGACCTCAGGTACGCGCCTTGTTATACTGACAGCCCGCGTATGTACGCGTCCTGCTGTATTGGTAGCCCACGTATGTATGCACCCTGTCGTACTGCTAGCCCACGTACACCTCAGAACTTAGGGTTTTCAAGTATTTTCTATAATTCCTAGACTTTCACCGTCAACCCTTCATGCTACCTCAGACTTTCGCCACTTCAGATGTATCAATAAGTATTTGCAATAAGCCTTACACAACAATAGATATTCAATGTGTTCAAGTGTGTGTTTTAAATGATAGAGCCTTGCCTCTTATTTATACTTTCAGGTAGCATTCCACTTTCCTTATTTTATGGAGTTCTCCATTCACTTTATTATTTAAATAATTTCTTTTGCAAACACTTTGACATTTTGGGGCTTCTAGATGACTCAAGAGGGTTCTCCAACTTCACATGGCCATAACTCTCTAACCGTGAGGAGTTATGTGACGTTCCACATACCACCGGAAATGGAATGACATGTACTATCCATCTATAATAGTCTTAATTGAAAATATCTTAAAACTCATACCATTATCCATCAAACAAACTTGGGTCCATTACCCAAACCATTGTGCTACCGGACTTTCTTCAAGGGTTGACATCAATGACAACCAACCCAATTAATCAATAGTAATTGGCACAATTAATGACTTCCGCTCAAAAATGAGGACTTAATCCTTTAGATTGGATCATACAATTTGTCATTTCTTATAATGTGTGATTATTTATCTTTGCAACACCATTTTTCTATCGTGTATCTAGAACAATATGTTGCATTTGAATTCCTTGTGCAGTGCAATAAGTTGTAAATTTGATGTTAAGATATTCCCCTCCATTATTTGTTATTAACTTCTAAAGTTGATGTGTAGATTGTTTTTCTGCAAGGGCCTTGTAGGCAAAAAAACATGTCAAAAACTTCACTTTTAAGTTTTAAGAAATAAACCCTAGTGTTTCTTGAGAAGTCGTCAATGAAAGTTAAAGAGTGATTGAACCCATAGAAAAAAGTAGAAGGAAGCGAACCAAAAAAATAACTATGAATAAGACACAAAGGGGCCAAGGTATGCTAAGAGGCACATTTGTCAAAATTTTCATGATGATATTTTCCAAGGACACAATTAAAGCAAACACCATCTTTGCAAGAAACAAAAGGAAGACTAGTCACCATGTTTTGATTACATAGTTGTTGCAATGAGGAATAATTCAAATAACCAAACTACTCATGCCAAAGTTTTCTCAAGTCGTCGCTATGAGCAATAAACATTGATGGAAATGATGATGACAAAAAAAATTCAAACCTGTACAACTTGGTAATATCATCAACAATTCAAGTTGCTACGACATGCTTAGGATTTTTTAAGTCCTTGATTACATCTTGGTGAGGTGAAAATTCGACTTCTTTGCCTTCACCTGAATGAGTGATTTGATACATTTATAGAAGGTTGCGGGAAATATCTATAAAACATAATACATCATCAAACTGGCCATCATCTAGTTGAACTATTCCAAACACTACAACACTAAGATATCTATCATCACCAACAAATATTTGATTGGTGTTACATTCATTAAGAGAAATAAATATGGTTTTATTGTTGTCCATATGATAAGTTGCTCTAAAATAAATAAGCTACTCATTATAAGAAGAAGTAGATGTTTCATTAAAGGAAAAAACAAAAGTAGAAAGTGCATGCCCATGAGAGGAAGAGTTAGAAGAAGAAGAATCAAGATTGATGTTATACTTCTTCATTGTTGCTTTTAAGGCTTCCATCTTCTTGAAACATTTAAATTCTAGAAGACCATCTCACCCACAAAAACTACAATGTATTTTAGTCTTCTTGCCTTTAGTTTTAATTCCTTGATAACCATTGGGACTAGGCATTGGTTGAGAGTGTTTGGGACCCTTATTTTGTTTCTTGTTGTGAGGATGTTGCTTCTTTGGATTCTTGGATTTATCCTTCCATTGTGCCACTAAGGCTTTGTTAGATGTACTTGCAATGTTGATCACTCCAATATGTAAGATCTTATCTTGCTCTCTAATAAAAAAAATAGAAAAAACATCAAAATAGGGAATTTTTTAAGTAGCCCCTTGACTAATAAAAGCTTCTCTTGTGGATTGAAAAGTAGATACAAAAATAGAATTGGAATTCCAATCTTAGCAAGAATAACATATATAAGTTGGTCATTTGTCTTGATTATTTTACATTTTGCAAGTAAAATTCTAATTGTTTTGAATTTAGATAATAAATCTATTGGATTACTGAGAGGGGGGGCTAATCAGTAATAGAGAAATTTAATCCTTTTTCACCATAAAATGCAAGTGTTAATCAATGTACAATTATCATCCAATAGTTGCAGAGTAAATAAACAATGAACAAATGACCAATCACAGACATACATAGTACACCAGTGTTTTACGTGGAAACTCAAAGCGGGAGAAAACCACATATGTTTTTTCTTATATGTCTTTAAGAATTACATTCATTGGAAGCACCAACTTCCTTTGTTTTCCAGCTGCAACTGGAAGGAGGCTCCAACCCCCTAGTTTCTCATGCTACAACCTGAGGGAAGCTCCAACTCCCCAATTCTCTGGCTACAAACTCCTATGTTCTCCGACTACAACCGGAAGGTGGCTACAACCACTTTTCCTTGCCCCGTCCAACCGCCCTGACATACAAGTAGAATGATGGAACCACTATCACATTATCACTGTGAGATATATTGTTGTAAACCTGTACTAATCAACCTGCACCAATCAACCTGCACCAAACAAACTATACCAATAACCTTAACCATGCATCAACATGTACCTCAACCTATTATCAACATGTACCATAAACAAGTGCATCAACCATGCACCAACCTGTACCAAATGGCCTGTAATCAACATGTACCATAAACAAGTGCATCAACCATGCACCAAACCCGTAGGAATAACCTGTCACAACAACATGTCCAAACAACCTATCACAACAACCTGTCTCATCAATCTTATCAACCAAATCAGATCTACTCACCAAGATCAATCACCAGGACAACTCTCAAAGATGTGCATCAACCAAGCATAATACAACAACTCATAATCATCAATATGTGCTTCTAATAATATACCAATACAAGTATGTTACATCATCCATAAACCATGTGTCAACAATACTACTAACAAGTGCCTCCAACCATGTACCAAGTATGTACCAATCATGTATCAACTACTCATCAACTATGACTCATCAAKATGTACCAACATCACCAAATATACACCCCATGTATGTGCCAACTCATCAACTACTTGTCTCAACCATGTACCCAACATGTACCTCAACCAAAAGTCCTCATCAATTTCATCATCCAAATCTGATTTGTAACTTTGTAATAGACCTAGTTTATATGATCACATAC
>ML784875.1:579777-590854 GCA_009831015.1 Picea engelmannii | reverse complement strand
ATAAATAAAACAAATCATATATATATATATAATATAAAACCAAAATGTGTATTCTTGTATATTAGCAAAGTCACCAATCATGTAAAAATGTAAAGCAATCTAAAATTTTGATAAATAAAACAAATCATATATATATATATATATATAACCAAAATGTGTATTCTTGTATATTACCAAAGTGTGAACCTTTTATGTGCATTGAGAGTTCATGGAGTCCTAATTTTAGGCATCATCTTTCTTGTCAATAATTTAAGTGTGCACTAGTGTCATTTTGGTATGAAAGTTACATTTTAAATTTATCTATGTTTTTTTCGATGTTGATTATATCGATATGATGATCATTATTTTTACTAGTAGTATTATGAATCATTTTAATTTGTGGTATTTATTCATGTGTTTTGTTAATAATAATTTAATAATTATGTATAATATTGATAATAGTTTTAAGTCATGTGTTATTATGATATAGTTAAGTTTTTTTTTTAGAATTATGTTGAGAATTATTTTATATATTTAAAAAATAAAATATTGTGAATTTTTAATTTTTTTTTATGGAAAATATAAATAAATAATTAAAGAAGTTGTGTTGGTCTCTTTGTTATAGTGTAATCTAAATATACTATGATTTGGATTTTTTTCGATTATTTTTGTCCAAAATCTGGCTACAAATTGTTAGAATCACAAATTTCAATTATTGAGATTGCACAATTCATGTGTAATATAGGTTTTTAAGGGCGTTGAATCTATTTTTGCAATAAAAAATGCAAATCCAACAATGAAAATTTGCAATTCCAGTAATTATTTTACAACTAGATTCTATTAAGATTAACATAAAAAGTCTAAACTGTAGAATGTTTAGATTTCTTCCTTTATTACACATTCTTAGTTGTTAATGATGTTGGTATGCTTCTGAATTGTATCCATCTCCTTACTACACTACCCTTTGCATGCTTAATTGGCTCGTGTAGAGTGATCCATAACAATAAATCTTAATCAAAGAACATATAATTACTTACAACCTTATTCATTGTTATATAATGTTGGTATCACTTAAGAGATTTGATTTTAGCTTGTGCAACACTGAAACTTTGCATGTCTCCTTATTCTACTCTAATTTATTGTTAAAGTTAGTGTTTGTACCTCAATTCTACTATATTTCTATTTATTATTTTTCCCACACTCAACTCCATTTTTAGGCTTCCTATTGCAATCTAGATCTAATTTAGATATAAAGGGGACATTAGAGAATTTTTTAGGAAAAAATGGGCCTCAAAACAAAAAATTTGCTATCAACATCAACTTTAAAAGGACCAATAATATTCAAGATGACAATGTCAACCATAAGGATAAATAGTTTTGGATGAAAAAAAAAAAAAAACTATTTTTTAACAATTTTTTTTACTTATCTCCTTATAGGTTTACTTGAATTTCAAGTATAGGCACTTGCTAGATGCATAATTAAGTTCCTTATCCAACGAGTACCCACTCTGCATACTTTTGGTAGACCCATCATGGGATAAACTAGAAATACATGAAAAATGTATTTCTTTCATGTATTTCTAGTTTTTCCCATTGCAGGTCTACCAAAAGTATGTAGAGTGGGTACTTGTTGGATGTAGCATTTAATTTCACATCACACAAGTGCCTACACTTGAAATTTGAGTAAACCTATAAGGAGATATGTCAAAAATACGATAAAGAAAAATAATTTTCTTTCTTTCCCTTTGAAAATTCACAACTCTTATTTTATTATTTTCCTTAGAAGGCCCATTTTGGATCTCAAAAATTATGTAATGTTAGCTCCAAAAACTCGTGTACTTTTATCTGAATATCCAATCTATCCCTATCCTACCCTTCTCATGTGTTTTATATTTTTATCATTGGTGTTGTTGTTTTCCATGTCACATTGGCTCCCTTGTGGATCAACCCCTTTTAAGTGCATCACTTCTCCCTCTTCTTCATCTTGTAGCCTTTTACTCATAATCAATAAGTAATTAGACCTCTTTTATATAAGTCTAAAGTCATAATGTAGTGTGATGGTTAGAGTGAGGTAGCATGCTACCACAAGGATGAAGACTGAATCTTATGTTCTCGAAAGAGAAGTGGATTCACCACTCTTTTTTTTTAGAACCAAGAAAACTAGCAGAGGAAGGAAGAAGAGAGAGAAGGAAGGAGGACAATAGATTAATTAGGGTTGAATAAGTGATTGTGTGTGATATTTTATTTTCCAAGGAAAAACTCACAGAGAAACCCAAGGGATGACTCCCCACATTCATGGATGGAATCTCTAGTAAACTCATCGATGTAGACTACAACACCTCACTCAAGGAGATTTGAACCGGGCACTTGCTAACACAGAACTAGACAAATGCCCAACAAGATCGGTGACAACTGGTTGAGCTAACCCCTTGAGCTTAAAATGTTTTGAACATCTTGTCCCACCCTCGAGCACTTAAGTCAGAGTGAGATTGCTTGTACCTTGCAAGCCCCAATTGACCCATGAGGGGTAAACATGTGACAAGTGAGATTTGAACATGGGTGGGGCGTATAAAAAACTTTCTTCTTAACCACCTAGAATGGTGGTAGCTTATCCATCAAGAGAGATAGAGAGAGAGAGAGATGTTGGCTACGTCTTTCGTAAAAACCTATTACAAGAGGTCAAAATATTGGCCTTTTAACATAAAGCAAGAACCCTAAAGGTCCAAAACCCTAACCCTAGGAGGCGAAGCACCAAAAGGTTTACAGACCCCTAGGTGGAAAGTTGATACATCAACTTCCCATGGGTGAAAATTTGACATACAATATTTTCTTGGGGCACATAGTGGCTCATTGGAGAGCTCTAACTAAGAAGTACAATTTTTGGCAAGGTCTTGGTGTGTTAAAAACAAATCCACACCCCTGAATTTCCAAAAAAACATTGTTTTGGGCCTCATAACAACCCTGGAAGTTTAGGACCCAAAAAACATAATAAAACTGCCAAGATGGAGAGTCATGTTGATTCAATGGAAGAGTTGGGTGGCCACCAATATCCACCTAGATAATTTTAATGAACTACTTAGGGTAGTGTCGATTAATGGCATATGTAAAGGGTGTGTGCTTGGTAAGTATCACTAGGTTGTATTTGAGATAAAGAAGGCTTGGAGAGTAAAGACCAAGATGAAATTTATCTACAATGTCCTTCATATAATGAACCAACCATCATTAGTTGGTGCAATGTATGTTTTGAATTTCATTGATGATTTTTCCAAGTACCCTTAGGTGTATGTCTTGAAGAATAAGGATCACATCTTTGAAAAGTTCGATGAATTTAGGGCATTGGTTGAAAAGCAATGGCATGGACCTGTGAAATGTCTAAGGTGTCGCAATGGAGGAGAAAGGATTGAAATATCTAAGGTATCCCTTCATTTTGTTGGATGGAATAAAGAAAGGATTGAATATTTCTCCACGAATGTAGCTCATATCAAGTGAACCACATATATTGTTGTCTTTGTTGTGTTATGTTCTTTTGTGTTTTATTTTCACATTCGATTTGTTTTATTTTTATTTCTTCGTGATCCTATTGCTAACACTTGTCACAACATGACATCTTTGGGCATAGATCTATACCTTACACACCTTAGAATAATAGTGTTCTTGAAAGAAAGAATAGAACCTTGGTCGAATTGACATGGGATTTACTTTAKGCCAAAGGTATGTCGACTAGATTTTGGGCATAAGTTTTCTACTCCTCAAAATGCCTTTGAAACATGATTTCAATGAATTTTTTATGGGATATGGATCCTCTTGATAAATGGAGTAGAAGGAAACCCTCGATCGAACGTAGYAGAAGATTTGGATGTATAGTGTGGGCTCATATTCCAAATAATAAGAGAAAGAAGTTAGATACAAAGAGTCACGCTTGKATTATGATGGGCTCCTCTGATGAGTCAAAAGCCTACATATTGTTTGATCCATTCAAGTAAAAAGTTATTTTCAAGAGGGATGTTCTCTTTGATGAGAAATATTCAAGTTTATCTATTAAACTCTTCTAGATTGTTCAACAATGATCTAGTTGAAATTGTGAAAAATTCTAGATTGACTGACTATTATACAACATCGACCAATGTGTCGATCATCTTGTTGACTAGTCAATTAATTTGTGTGATAGACCCAACTTGTAGTTGACCTTCTACATTAGAGATGACTACAAGCATTCGCTTGCTTGATCATTCAACTATGAACACTCATGGTGAATTGGATACATGAAATTATTCTACAAGGGACATTTTCCTTTTGTGATGGGTGACTAAGAAAATTGAAGCTACTAGTGTTGATGTAGCTTATATAAATAAATCAAGGAAGACTAGAGGATAGAAAAAATGTGTTAGTGTTACCTTAATGGCACATGTTCTCGATGCATGTGATATGGATACACATGTATATGCACATGACCAACTTGAATGGGAAAATGCTATGGTTGAAGAGTACAAGTACTTGATGAAAAATAAAACTTAGGACTTAGTTCTCTAACCATGAGGAAAGAATGTGGTGAAATGTTGATGAATCTACAAGATTAAATTCACATCTAAATGTATTGTTGAGAGGCATAATTCTCAATTGGTAGTAAAAAAAAAAATCACTATGAAGGTATCAACTACATTAAGACACTTGCCTTTATTGCAAAGATGAATTTTGTTAGGGTTATCCTTTTACATGTTTCTCATTTTTTATGGTAGGTACGTCAAATGGATGTCAAGAGTGATTTATTACAACGTGGTCTCAATGAGCTGATTTATATGGAGGCTTTCAGAAGGATGGTAGTCTTGTGTTTTGATTGTAGAAATCCTATGTTTTGAAACAAACACCTGGAGCATAATATGAGACAAGTGACATGTTATTTCTTGGTCTTGGTTTCAAGAATTGTGAATCATATCACAACACTCATGTTTCACATGTGAATGTTGATTGTTGCAATATATGTTGATGATTTAGTCATTATTGGAGGTAGTGTTGACATAGTTTTGTGCTTGAAGAAACTTTTGGCAGATACATTTGAAATAAATTACCTCAATTAGTTGGATTTGTTTATGGGCATCTAGATTTTGTAAATGGGTTGTGATAGCTTTATTTCTTAATCTAAATATGTGCTAAACCTATTACATAGGTTCAAGATGGAATATTATCAACTATGTACTACACAACATTAGTTGGGAGTGAAGTTGGCAAAAGAATGTGATCTCTAAGAGTTGATGCTACTCTCTACAGGTAGTTTATTGGTATCCTTATTTATTTGATTCGTAGTCAACCTATTATATCCTTTGTTGTTAGTTTAGTTTCCAAGTTCATGCAAGATCTGAAAGAGAGCCCCTTAAATGTCACAAAGAGGATTTTTTTCTATATCAAGGGTACATATAAGCTTGGTATGAAGTATTGTAGTAAGAACATGAATGAGTTGGTTAAATATATCGACTCAGGTTGGATTGGAGATGGAGATGATAGGAAGTCAACCTTAGGCTGTGTCTTTCTTCTTGGATTTGCACCCATATACTAGTCTAGTAAAACGTAGAAGATGGTCTTGCTATCGATCACATAAGTTAAATATCAAGATGTAGTTAATGTTAGCATCAAGGTTGTATGGATTCACAACCTAATGGGTGAGCTTGAATTCCCCTCCAAGGAGTTGATTGTAATGTATGGTGACAACCAAAGTGCAATACACATAGCTAAACCCATCTTGCTCAAAGTAAGATGAAACATGTAGAGCTTCATGAACATTATCTAAGATAATTGGTACAAAAAGATGTTGTATATTTTATTTATTGTAGGATAGATGTTTAGATTGTTGATATATTATGAATTTGTTGACATAAGATAATTGTGTGAAACTTTGAGTTATGCTTGGACTTTAGGATGTAGCAATTATGGGGGGGTAAACATAGATAACTCCACCTCCTAAATCTCTAAGGTTTTGTGTTGAGGGCAAGGGGGGTGTTGAAATAATAGGTTCATCATATCATCGGATGGGTAGTTGACTACTTGATCAGGTCAAGTAAAGGTAGTCTCGACTCAGTCCATTGGTTCATAGGTTGAGGTAGAAAAGTTGGAGATATGGGCATGCTCAAGGTGATCAAAGTTGACTATGTCTTCCTTCTTCTATATGAGTTAGTTATGATTTGGGTTTTATATAGATTATCCTATGGATTCATTTATCAATCAAGTTTTGTTTATTATTCCATATGTTGATCAATTCTCACTTGTACTTTAATGCTACAATCATGTTCATTAACACCACCTCTCCTTGTAATTCATTGTTATTCACTTTTGCAATTACTTGGTTCTCCTTTTATTATAACTGGTAACTATAATGTTCCTTAACAATTTTCTTTACTCAAGAAAACATTTGTAAATGTAAAATGTTAAAATTTGCAACAAAATTAGGAGAGAATTATGTACTTAATTGCAAGTAATTAATGCAAACATAGCTGAAACATGGATGACTTTGCTTTCAGTTTCAAAAAGCCACAACTATTATACCCCAAATGATGATGAAAAAGCAACAAAAATAGAAAGAGAAAGAGGAAGACGCATGAATTGTTTGTTAACCCAATTCCAATTCAAAATCACACTCTTAAAAAGTCGTTCAATATTGTAGCTATTAACCAACGTTTTTTCAAGAATGGTTTATAAGTTCTCAAAATAATAATGCTTTATAACTCGAATGTCTTTGTTCTTCATGAGAAGACAACTGCAAATCTAACATATCAATTTTATTTGGCTTATTAGAGTGCACTTGATGGGGTAATAAACTTAAGATACATGGTGAGTTATGTCAACAAAACTTACCATTATATGACAACCTAATAAGGAGTTTATGTAACAATTATTTTGTTTGATTTTGTCTTTATTAGTTTGGAGGGAACAAAATCAGTTTCCATTAGAGAAACTTGGTCCCTCAAGAATTATCTCGTATATCATGGCATGCACTATATACTTATCTACCCCCCAAAAGTTGCATTTGTTAACTTTTTGTTTGAATTTTTTTTTCAGAAGAAAATTAACACATTATATTAAGGAAATATAATTTTTACATCATCAGTCCAGCTGCTATAATATAGTATAGCGCATAAGATTGACAATAAAAACTAAGGAAACAGTCCCAATACTAAAATAAATTGGCACCTTCATACTTCCAAAAATCTAGAGAAATAGATACTCTGATCTGTCAGTGAGATAATCCAAAAAGAACGGGATGCTTTATCTCCAATACAAAGCCTTTCAAAAAACTTCCAAAGTCACTGACAGATGGATCCAAAAAGATACAAATGCACTCTAGTTCTATAAGGAGCTACTAAGAAGAAAAACTATCAAGACTGAGGAACTGTAGTAGGCCACCCCTAGTAGATATTGATGATGGTTGGCTGGCCTTCCACATCACTAGGCCATTTATGAAGCACTATATATCCTTCCTATTCAAGAAGTGTTTTTTTTTATTGTGCATCCGTTATCTTGTTATATTCTCGAAAGATATGATAAAACTTTGTGGCCATAAACTTTTCCTTCAACTGACTAATTCTTTGTTTCCATCCTTCCAATGCACTAACGCGGAGATAGCCCTTTTTATTTATCCAGTTTATGATGACTTTAGAGTCTCCAAGAATCTGCAGCTTTGTAATGGATAAGTAATTTGCAATGAATAAAGTATCCCACGAGCCCATCGGTTCCGCTTTTGTATTTGTTCCCTCTCTACAGTTTAGGTGCCACTTGTAACCTGTAGCTGCAGACCATTTAATGATACCTCCTGCACCGCTACACCTACCATCTGACTGGGCCTCTCCATCGAAATAAGCCATTGGATACTCTAGGGTGTCTTCTATCCAACAGGCTCGAACAGGTGGAGTCTTCAAAATGTTTATCGATTTTTTATTGATGCCGAGAGTCTTAATTACCACCATTGTGGTTGATGGCTCCTTACCTTCAAAAAGGGTTGTGTTTCTTTCTAACCAAGTATACCAACATAGATATTACGCAAGACTGGTAGATGCCCTTTTGTCTGTTGTCCAATTTGTTAGACAATCATTTAAGTCATTGCCTCTCCAGATTTGTGTGAAATTCTTGATATTTTTTATTTTCCTCCAGGATGCTTTGGTGAACGAGCAATTTATGAAGATATGTGTGGTGTCTTCGATATCCATCTTACACAAAGAGCATCTACTCGGTCCTTTCCATCCTCTGCTTTGGAGTATATTCCACGTCATAATTTTATTATTTACAGCAAGCCCAAGCTCACAATTTGACCCGATCTGGGCTTCCAAATAATCCATTTGGTAATCACATGCATTGATTTTAGAAGACTGGTCCAAATTTTTTATGCCAACCATTGAGTAAAGGATTCGGATCTGAACCAGTTAAAAATTGTGCTATGAGGAATACATTTCTCCCTTATTACTTTATGCCAAATACCTTCTTTAGTAAGAACTCGCCATAAAGTCGATGCCGCCAGAGCTTTACTGAAGAAGAAAATGTTACGAAAGCCCCATCCACCCAGATGTTTAGGTCGAGCTAAAGACTCCCAACGACATAGATGATAATGCTTTGTGTCCCCATTCCCATTCCATGGAAATTTGTAGAATAGCCACCTTATATTATGAAGAGTGGAGATATGTATTGAGGCTAGTGATAGCCAGTAGACAGACAAACTTTCCAAAACTTCTTTACAAAGAACATATCTACCCCCCAAGGATAGCCAACGAAATCTCCAATGCTTTATGTTTTGCTCGACTTTCGTTATAAGCCAGTTCCACTCTGTAGCTTTTTGTAAACCTGCCTTCAAGAAGTATCCCAAATACTTGAACCCCACTGACAGGTTTGAAAAGTTATAAGGCAAGATAATCTTAAAAGAAGAAATTTATGATTCCAGTAGGCCCGCGAAATGAACAGTAGATTTTGATTGATTCACCATTAATCTCATTACCGAGAAGGAACGTTGTACAATATTTTCAATTTCTTGTCATTCCTGAACTGATTCATTAGTCACTAGTATGATATCATCAACAAACAAAATATATAAAATCTTTGTAATTCTAGAAACTTTGATGCCTTTTATAGAGCCTTGACACAGACTAGATTTTAACAAAATACTCAAACTCTCCATCACCAAAATGAAAAGTAAAGGCGACAGAGGGCATCCCTGGCGGAGACCTCTACCACTTCTAAAGAATTCAGTTGCCTAACCATTAACAAGAACAACAAAAGAAGCAGAATTTACATAAGCCAAGATCCAATTTGTCATAAGTAGACCAAAGCCAACTTGAATAAGGACCAATCCGATATAGTCCCAGTTGATGCAGTCGTAGGCTTTCTGCAAGTCAAGTTTTAGTATAAGAGATTTATTATTTTTCTTCTTTATGCTATGAATGCACTCGTGAATGATACCAATTGCATCTTGGATCTGGTGCCCTTCCAAAAAGCCCAGTTGTTCTGTTGATAGCGCCCCAGACAATATTGGTTTTATCTGATTGGAAATTACCTTTGATATAACTTTATAAACCAGGTTGCACATAGAAATGGGCCTATAATCCCAAAAATTGTGTGGCTAATTATTCTTGGGAATCATATTTATGAAAGTTGAATTGAGGTTTCCAACTATTCACCCATTTGTTCTATATTTCTCCACTAAAGCCAACAAGTTCTCTCTCACTAGATCAAAGAAATGCAAGAAAAATTCCACCTATCACGTCCGAGGCTTTTTTATTTTTTAAACACAATTAGAATAGACTTCAATTCCAAAATGGTTACCGGCTTGTAGAGATCTCTCGATTCATCCTCATCTAGCATCTTTGGGAACTGACTCGCCACTCCAACCTGATCTGTTGTTATGTATGTTTGAGTAGGCTTGAAAAAGTTCTTAAAGTAATTAACTGCCTCATCGGTAATAGCTTTTTGTCCTTTGTGAACAGTACCTGAACTATCACGGATCTCCCATATGTATTTTCTATTTCTCATGTGATTTGTGAATTGATGAAATAATTTATTAGTTTGATCTCTGCTCTTGATCCAAGTAGCTCGGATCCTTATGCGCCACAATTCCTCGTGGGATTTTAGAAGTTTATTTCTTTCAGATTCAAGTTCAATGAGGTTTTTCTTGATCTCTGGGGGGATTGAGTTCTCCGAGAATCTTTGCATTTAATACTTGATGTTTGCTTCCAAAGTCTCCATATCGGAAGCCACTCGGGCCTTTAAATATTTCACCCAATTTTTTGTTTCAGCGTTTAAATATTTCAATTTCCACCCAAAGCATCTCTGGCTATCACCTTCCTTTAAATATTTCAGATCCTTCCATAGTTTATAAAATATATCATTGAAAGCTTTTTTTGCTAACCATTGGGAGTGGAATTTGAAGGGATATGCTTTTTGTAAACTAGTGTTCTCCAACTGCAACAAAATGGGCGCATGATCTGAAACATATGGGAATTCAACCCATGTTCTATATAAATTGACCTCTAAGAGCAAGCCCTCCGATATCAAAAATCTATCTAGCCTCTTCGCTATTATGTCACTTCTCGAGAGACCATTTCTCCAAGTCGAGGCTAAAGTTTTTGGTTGAACATCATTAAGTCTGTGAGATCGAAACAGAGATTTAAAGAAATCAACAAGGTATCTTGGGGTAGACGATCCTCCCCAGACCTCTCATGTTGAGACAGTTAGGTTTAATCCCCTACCACCACAAGGTTCCTTAATGATAAAAGGCCACTGCTTGCAACTGTCGTCCAGAAAGATTTTCGTTCAAGGTATGGACCGTATATATTAAGAAGATTAATCTTCTTTTTTGTAACGATGATTGAACCTGATAACAAAATCCTACCACATGTCAGAAAGGGAATCAATTTAAATAGAAGAAGATCCCACGAAACAAGAATACCACCAGAGGATCCAACCGAATTCACAGCACAGGTAACCCAAGAAGGCCAAAAAAATTTCATAAAAGCATGCGCTTTATGTTCAAGAACCATTGTTTCCAGTATGAAAATAATATTAGGATGAGTATTGTCCAGGGCTTGTCGGAAGGAGGCGGCTTTTAGGGAGCCTCCAATCCCTCTGA
>ML784875.1:552146-565082 GCA_009831015.1 Picea engelmannii | reverse complement strand
ATCCCCCCCCCCCTAAAAAAAAAAAAAGAGTGGGGGTTTTTCACTATTGGTCTATTCTCAAAATGGAAGCATCAGTCAAGTTTCCCTTGAACATGGCATATGTTTGAGTCCTCATCATACAGTTGGATTTTATCTTGCCTAGGAGTTGTTCTGGTAATATGAGCCAGATATACTCCTCCAACTGGTTACTCTTCCAATCATTATGGAGAGTGCTTCAATGCCTCCTGCATTGTTGCACTATAATAGTCCAACTCTTGTGTCTTGCTTCCAAATCACCATTGTGTTGTGTTATATGTTCAAAGGAAGTTTATGCCTGAGTCGACCATCTGTTGTTTTGTTGACTCTACTCTCTCTTCACATCATCTCTCGATGTATGTTTCATGTCAATTCATGGGGGATACATCAAGGTCATCCTTCGACAAATCTCCTCCTATCAACTTCGATACAATATCTAAGAGAGGGATCTAGAAACCATCTAGTACCTTGGAGCTTGCAGTCCTCGGTGGCAGGCCTCCTCGTGATCAACAATGTGTTTACATCATTGAATCTTGATCGATTTATTCTACGAGTGTTCGACATCATATCCCCTATTCACACTTTCTATATTTTATTGGGTGCATTGGGGTCCATGTTCATCATCAGTGGGCCCCCTTACATCTGTTAATGATATACATTAATGATCGGTAATCAGATGGTTTCTAACATGCTTGAAATCATCTCATCTATTCACATGTTGTAGATTCATACCATCAGGGTTTGGGACGAAGACCTTGGATCTAGAACCACATTATTCCTTTAAAGTACCCCTTCCCAAGTTGCGATGGAGTATATCACTTGCCTATGAGTAATTTGAAGACTTTGGGGGCACTTCCCTCAATGCTCATTGTCTTCCTAATATATATATGGCATGTCATATATCCACATTGTATTTGTTGGTGGCTATGATTGAGTTCATAACGCAAATCCACATTGTATTGTCTCAGGGATACGATCCTATTGATGACATGTATCCACTGTGCATTCTTTCGTGGCCATGGCCTAGCATTTCATTTCATGGATCTGCAGTGTATTTTTTAGCTTCCATGCTCTTAGAAGTTTGACTATGTCTACCTATGAGATTGGTCTATTTATACTCTCATCCTTGGTGTTTGAATGTAGTAGTTCTTTGACTTCCAAAACTCCTTTGCTCTCTCCTCATGCTGCCTCACATGGACACTATTTTATTGTAATGTATTTCAGCCATTCATTCCTTTTCTGACCTCACACATTAGGGAGCATCTGTTATAGCCTTTATTTCCACCCTATAGGATAGAATGGAATCCATGATAAGATGTAAGCTAAAAGATACATTTTGCCTAAGATTTGAACCCTTTTTGTAGATCATTGTTGGACACATAGGGGACAACAGGCGATGAACCTTACATGACAATATTATTCAACAAGCGATGACCCGTGAGACTTCTAGATTTGAGGAGTTACGAGGAGATAGGCAAGGGATGAGTTGTATCTTTGTGACAAGGGCCTAGGGAATCACATCATTCGAGTCTTTAGTGGTCTCTAGAAGATTTAGAATCTCTCCCAAGCCTCCTCAAAAGAGCTATATAACAAAGGCAAGTTTTGGGCAAGAGGGAGAAGAATTCATAATTTTTGTTATGTTGTCCATTTGTAGAGGTTCTTGTCCTATTCATCATAGACAAAAGTCAATGAGCCTAGCCTGACCAAGAAGCTGAGAGGCGGACCAAGGACCAAGGACCAAATGAGAAATGCATCTACATCCAAGGTATGTAATATTGATGTAATTTCTTCACGGTTAATCAATAGATCATTGGTTTTCCCCAAAATTGTTTGTGTTTGATTCACAAATGGTTTGGATTTGATCTTATGAATGATGGATCAAGTTAGATCTAAGTTGGATGAGGAACTGGAGCTGTAACTTCAGATCTACATCAACTAGGACACATAAAACAACCTTCAAGAATAAGGTATGCTGATCTATCCTCTCTTTGTATGAAAAGAAGTTGCTTGTCTTAGATCTAGAAAACCATAGAAGTCTAAACCCCTTTTTGTCTAGGATCGGTAGGTTGATCCTAGGGAGATTTTGTTGTCTATTCAGTAGGATCCCTGTGAGATTTTGTCCCATAAAAACAGGATTGGTCCATGACCCCAATCCCAAAACCTTATTAAAACACAACCATAAGAACTCAATAAAATACTCCTCGAGAGATCACAAAACAACATTTTAATCTAAATTAGGCTTTTGAGGGTAGGTATCCAAAAAAAACCCAACTATCTCTTTTTCATTCAAAAACTTAGTGGTTGACTATTTAGGGAGCTTCAAATCCTCTAATTAAAGTGTTCTTATAGCACAATGCAAGGAGATACCCATGAAGGGGTGAGTGCCAAGGTATTGTTGTTCTGTGTGTGCCTTCTTCAGCCACCCAACTCTTGTGAGATTACCCGATCCATGACTGCTTTTCGAGGCCGAGAGTCCCTTGTTGCACTTTAATGAGGTAACCTAGTAGCCAAAACCTAGGATTTTCTACACATGTGACAGTTATGGGCTGCAACTGCACCTTGGTGATTTTTTTTGTGGCTATTGGGAAATATCTCCATCTCTTTCAAGACATACCCCTTTTACCCCTCATTATAATTGATCTTTCACACCTTCGCTAGTTCCTCTTTCGATAGGTTTGTGCCCCATTATTGAGTGTTATTGGAAGGTCTAATGACATTGAGAGTAAGGACAATAGGACAATAGGACCCATGCTCTTAGTTTTATTATTTTGTTATCACCCTTCAAGCTTATGATGGTCACCCATCCCAACCCAAAGGAATTTTTCAAAATGTCCTCATCAAGCTAGCGGGAAAAATGGCCTTGATCAATATCGAGGTCATTAATGCTCCTTTGGAATTAATATCTTTCTAGGAGATAGTTACATGTGCGTGATGAAGGCAGTGGCCTCACCAGTGTTTTGTACCGTGATCTTCCCCCATAACATGAAGGTGGTCATGATTGACCTCATAACACACTATGAACCCTGCCCTTTTGTGAATTTGGATAACGTCCTCCTCCTCATTGGGGCACACTCATACATCTCGCCAGTCATGGAAATGGGTCCAGGAATGTTTCAGGACACCTCACTCCTTAGCACTTATCAGGGTGACCCGCCTATCCCAACACCTTCAAATTCTTCCCAAGTTTGCATAATCACTTTTGTAACAGAAGAACCCATCTCTCGATCCTCCCCTGCAACACCCATACCTCGGGATATCACCAAGATATTTGTACTAGAGTCTACTCCTGAGACTCCCCCCATGAATGACCAATCACCACGGTGTCAAACTCTTCCTCCATCCCTAACCCAAATATCATTCTTCTACCCACCACTAGGAGTAACAACATATCAAGTAGAGGCTACCCTTATCATTCCCAACATGGTGATATCTATTCTTGTTTGGTATCTAGACCCACCATCCATGGAAATAGTACCATCACTTCCCCCTCAAACAACTACACTAACTCTGCAAACCTTGGTTCAACCACCATTACCTCAACTTGGTCACATAAATGGGAGCAAGGATACCAACACTAGGGGCAACAAGAAGAAAGTTGGGGGAAACATTCAAGCCACGCCCCAAGTTCAACTCCCATGCACCCTCTATGACACATCAAGTCATCCCACTAACTTGTGCCCTACCCTCCCAGAGCTATGAAACCTTATCCACCTCCCCAAGGTAGCACCACTACTACCCACCTTGGTAGCCACATCCATCAACCCTATAAACAACTCTACCCATACATGTAATAAAACATTGTGTCCCAATTTTTCATGCACCATATGCTCACAATATGGCCATTATACCCATCATTGTCTCGCTCTACCTAGATTCAAGGACATATTGGTAGCAGTTCGTCAAATGTACCTACTTGAACTCAATCCAACAACACTGCAACAAGTGACACCCACTGAAGCTAGCTCTTCCAAATTTTACTATGTATCCACTACGGTGAATGCAGGTGGTACATGCCCATGTGTACTATACAGTCAAATGGACCATTTCACTTACATGTGTCCATCAATCATCGAGTATCACACTCACTGAATGAATGGCATTCACAATCTTCAAGAGGCCCTCCATACTATAGTGTTCCTTCACATTGTTTCCACCCCCCAGGGTGTGCCTAACCCACCCATTCAAGAAAAATAATTCCTACCTATTTCCCCACATGCCTTCCTAATGCAGTTATGATCAAAGATCCTTCCTCCAACCTCAGATAACTCATCAGAAATCCCACGATAACATATTCTTATTCCTCCTCAATACCATGACACATAGACATGTGTACATATATGTTAACTTTCTTCCAATGAAGAGTAAGTCCCTCTCATTGAACAAATAGTCCATGTCGATGATAGTACTACCATACCACAAACTCCATCAGTTTTCACTACCTCAACAACAATTGGTTCTTCAACCCTCACCACTATGTCAATCTCGTGTGACATGTTTGGCACCATCATGCCACCCTAGCCCGCTCATAAATCTTTTTTTTTTTTTTTGTCTTATGTCTTCCATTCAAATGACGACATTCTTGAGGCCACAATGACACCTGACTACCCCTAGGACACAATGCACCATCGATCATTCTTCCAACCTCGGGATGATTTTCAACCCACTGTTAACACCAACATTTGTGTGGTGGAAACTAAAGACTTCATTCCTCTAGGGCATATTGATTGTTTCAAAAACCCATTCCCCAACCCTGATGCTTTTGAAGAAGGGGACAAGGCCAACATTTTCCCAACCATCAAGGTGGACATTTCCATCAAACCAGGTATCGTCAAAGAAATCACCCTCCACACTACATGCTCTGTTGAAGAAGTCCATGCCTACAAAGCTCTTTTTCAAGAGTATCATGACATTCTTTCCTGGTCATATACATAAATGTCTGGTTTTGACATTGCCATTGTCAAACACTGAATTGACACTTGGCCATATGTTGCACCAGTTTTCCAAAAGAAGTGGCCCCTACATCCTTCTAAACCCATGGCTATCAAAGACAAAATCGTCTAGATAGGCATTTGTGGGTTCATATACTCCATTGCATATATGTCATGGGTCTCTAACCTTGTCCCTATTAAAAAAAAAAAAAAAAAACATTCATATATGTATTGACTTCAAAGACCTCAACCAATATTGTCCCAAGGACAACTTTCCCACCCCTTTCACCGATCAAGTCATCAATGCACCGAACATGAAGCCTTATCATTTATGGATGGATTGTCTAGCTACATCCAAATACATATTTTTCATGCATGTTAGTACAAGATCACATTCACTGTACCTTGGTGCACCTTCACATATCACGCCATACCCTTTGGCCTAAGAAATTTCAAAGCCACGTTCCAACAAGCGATGACCTACATATTTCATTACCTCGCCCACCTCATTCTTACCTACTTGGATAATCTCATAACTCGCTCCAAGAAACGATCCAAACACTTGTCAAATCTATGTATCATCTTCCAAATATGTCATCAATACCGCATTTGTTTGAGCCCCCTAAAGTGCGTTTTAAGTCACCATCGGGTGATTACTCAGATTTATAGTATCCCAACAAGGGATCATGGTGGACCCCCTCAAGGTCTAGGCCATTAGTGAAATTCCCCCTCGAAAAACCCTACACCGGTTGCAAATCTCTAAGGCAAAGCTAACTTCTTACGCCGCTCTACTCCTGATTATGAGACTTGCACCTATGGCTTCTTACACCTATTACACCAAGATATCCCATTCAAATGGGATCAACAAGCCCAACAAGCCTTCGAGTGAAAGCAGCAGTTTCCAAATCCCCTTTGATTAGTCCCCTCAACTTTGAAAAAAACTACACCCTATACTTTTCGGCCACATAGGTCTCAGCCACAAAAGTCCTCATCTAGTAAGGTGGAGACAGGTGTGAAAATGTCATTTACTACCTTTGTAAAAACCTATCAGGGCCACCTCTGAACTACAACCATAAGGAGAAGCTGGCCCTGGTTGTGGTTCTTGCAGTCCAAAATTTGTGCTAATACATTTTGCTTCAAACCAACAAAGTCATTTCAAATTCCAACCTCGTGCACTACTTACACAATTGGCACCAAATTAATGGGAAATTTGTCGAGTGGATCGTAATTCTTCAAGAATTTGATTTGGAGTTCATTAATCCTAAAAGTAAGAAAGCATTGGTTTTCGTGGAACTCATCACTAATCTTCCATTAGACACAAAAGATACACGAGTGAATGAAAATTTCCCTGATGAACATGTGTTCATCATTTCATCCGACGACCCATGGTACGATGACATCCTCATCTACCTACACAATAAAAAATCCAGCCATCATCTCTCTTTGGATGATCACCGACATATCCGCCACCAAGACCCATGCCACTTCCTCATAGGAGATGTTCTATATTGGTGGGGAGTGGGTTCTATATTGGTGGGGAGTGGATACCATATTATGTCGTTGGCTCATCCTCGTTGAAGTAGAGAAAGTATTGAATGATTTCCACATTGGTGCTTGTAGTGGACATCTCTTTGGGATGTCCACCACCCAGAAAGTTTCATGGGCTGGTTACTTTTGGCCTACCCTATTTCATGATTGTAATAATGCAATCAAAATTTGTACTAAGTGCCAAATGTACACACATAAAGCACGAGCCCCACTAAATCCTTTGCAACTTGTCATCAAATTCGACCCCTTTTGAAAATGGAGCATAGACTTCATGACATGCAGCCCTCCATCTAGCAATGGCCACAAGTACCTCGTTGTGGTTGTTGACTACTTCACCAAATCGACCGAAGCCATGCCTACATTTAACAACACAATGAACATTGTGGCCCACTTATTTCTCAATCACGTCATCACTCGCTTTGGGGTTTCCCAAAAACTAGTCCAAAACCATGGAAAACACTTTGAAAACAAAGTATTTACAAATTTATCCTCACACCTCAGCTTCACTCATGAGTTTGCTTCACCATATTACCCCCAATCCAATGGTCAGGTTGAGGTTTTCAACAAAGTCCTCAAGACCATGTTGCAATGAACAATGAACAAACATAAAACCAATTGGCATCACATGATATTCTCTACATTATGGGCATATAGAAAGACAATCAAAACCACCACAGGGTTCACTCCCTTCCATCTCATTCGTAGGGTAGAAGAAATATTACCCATCGAGTTCAAAATACCAACACTCGGAATAATAGTTGAACTACTTATGAACACCACTCCCCTTGAGAAATGCCTCATTGCCTTCCAAACTCTTGACGAAGATCGAAGGCTGATGATCCTCATTTCTAAACAATGAGGCCACCAAGAAACACACAAAAAAAAATTTCAATTTCCATTTCAACCTTCGTTCCTTTATAATCAAACATTGCCTCACAAACATAACATATATCATTTATCACTCTGAAGGCACCCTCCTTAAGGATCGTATCAATGGGTTATACTTGAAGAGGTTTTACCCTAAAAGTAGCCACCCCACTATGGGCGATCACTATGTGCATGTCTTTTCTTTTTGTAAAAATTTATAAAAAATTTAACACTTTCTTACACACATCAATATGTCTCACATTCTCTGATTACTTCTACTTGCTTGTTTTATTAGATGAAACATCTTCAGGCGTATCACATCGATTTCAACAACAGTGCTAATCGATGCATTCAAAATATCGCTTAGAACATTTACAACCCTACACATACACTACTTCAATCTAGCGGAGTGTGCCCAGGACCAGCTACAAATAACCAAGCAAAATATGTTGTTGTGATCAACCTCTTGTATGATGTTGTTCACTTTCACATTCACCACCTCAACATCTACGCGACCCTTACTTAATTGGAAAATACCTACAAGTTAAACTTCTATCAAGGAATTTTAAAAACATTACATTCACACATATTCCTAGAAGTGAAAACCAAGTTGCAAACCACATTACAAATGAAAATTTAGACTGACATTTATCGCATTAATCAACACATAGTTTAACATGTTTTTTTATTTGCCTACCCCAGTGTATGTTTTTTTTCCATCTCATGAATGACATATGTCATAAAACAATAAGCAGAAACACATCATCATAAATACATTCAATCACACAAACACACCATAAATGGAACACTACAAAATATGTAACATCAGATTCAAAAAATGGAGCAAAAAAGTCGGCCCTCACTATGGCCACACTCAAAGAGAATATACCAAAATGGGGACATGGCCCCTATACCTGTCATATACAAAGATATAGGCCTCACCCGTATACATCATTATCCACCTGTGGTGGACCAAGTTCCAGAAAGCCCCATGTTGGTGGCTCTTTACCAGCTGGTGCTCTCATTTTCCCCGTTAGTTATTCCCTCACCACAACTACCCATTGTAATAACAAACATCAATCAAGGTCAATACCAATGCACAACTCAAGGGCCTCCTCATCCTAGACCTCAGTCCATCGCCCATCCCACACTCCTTGCAACACTTGGTCAAATCATCAACATAGGTCATCTATTTGACCTTGGAGATGTGCATCCCCTCTATTGTCTCCCTCACCCGTAGGATCTCGCTATGGCTATTGAGATGCTCTTACCAGCGCATCATCCCACCGCCGCCGTCATTCAGGCCTCAGTGGTCTCTCTCACTCTAATATTGTAGGCTTCCTTGCAACTGGGATCTCTTGCCCCCGCAATCCAATATCTGCAAACACAAACATGGTTACCCATTAGTAATTTGTCACATAAATCATATAAATACATAAAAACCATTAAAGAAACATTAGTAAACCTCGCCTCGTTGGTCCTAGTCCTCCTTGTGAGGGAGGACCAGGTCGGGGTCATGCCAATAGTCCCTACCAGCATATGAATACTCTAATATCACCTAAGGTTCTATCTCCATAACACTTATAATGATGTTTTCAAGTAGGGTCCCACTAGGTCGCTACCCTCTTAAATCATTATGTACTCCCACTGCCTCATTAGCGGTAGTCTCAATGACACTCGGTCCAAAATGGTCTACGAGTGTATAAACACCACTCGCTCAAAGAAAGAGTTGCAAAGCACCGAGCCAACTGAAAATCCACCCTCCTGACCTCCAGCAACTCATGTCAGTTGTGAGAACATTGCCTCCCTAATAAGGAAGGCCCATGTGTAGTTACTACCATTAAGCACTTGCTCCATAATCATCATATGAGCCTAGAGATCCATTGGGTCCCCAAGGATCCATAGATTCTAACTACCATCTCTGCCACAACCTGCCTCACCAACTCCTAGATGCGACCTACCTAAATCAAACCTCCAGTAATCGTATTGTCACCCTCACATTAGAAACCTGCCAAATCCTACATTGTGACTCCCCCAAACATCTGGGGCATCACCTTTGGGACCTCTCCTCGAATAAGAGACCCATCGGAGAGTAAATGTCAGTCGCAGTTGACATCTCCAAAAGATAACCACATACCTCAAAGGCTTGGTAGTTCGGTCTCAACATATCAACCAAGAATGTCAACAACTCCTCTTGGGAGCACAGTGGGGCACACTGAAGAAATTTTAGCACCTCCATGCAGAGAGAATCCCAATCTCTCTCCCACCAATGAATAAGAATACTCGCAACTCCCGTAAAATCATAATCTACACCAAAAAGCCAAGTCAGCTAGTAATCCTTACAAAATTCAGATCCAAAGCACATCTCTCGTGCGTTCTATGTTGTTGTAACTCAAATAGCCATGCAGAAAATGTTTGCATGACTGTTCAATAAATAATTGCATTGATCAACACGAATTTTCATCAGACAGTTGCATGGAAACTTACATGAAGATCACCCAGATTTTTACACTGATCAACGCGACTCTTTTACTAGCAATCATGCTAATCAGTGCGCGCGACTACCCTTGAGTTGCACTACTTTTAGTGCGACTATCAAGCAGTCTCTCACACAAGTATCTTTTGATCGCTCATGTGGATTATACAACCCCCTTGAAATAGGGACTGTATGACCTTTTGTACGGTCCTAGGAAAAAAAAAAGGAAAATTTTCAAAATGATCGAGAGGTTAGGACTCCTTACCGGCTCTCTTGCAGTTGAAATTTGGTACACAATAGGCTAGAAAGGGTGCTCAAACTCTCATGTTCCACACAAATGAAATTATATCCATGCCACCGCAAGTACAAATGAGGTGGCATGGTGGGTCCCATTGTCATTTATACGGCCTCGGCCCAAACTTCCTAATGCCCATATGGGAGCTTTGTAGTTCAATTTTTCAAACCACTCCCAATGTTGGGATAACCACTTTCCATTCTACACAATGGGATGATCCATTCCACTTTCTACACACTTTCCTCAAGACCCATTTCTGGACACCCAAGTTACATGTACACTTTTACACGATCATTTCCTCGAATTTTGTCACATTTCCACAACATTTTGTTTACTATCACATATTTTTCACTCTGAGTATTTTGTTTTATGTGTGCATGTACTTCTCTACAGGCTCATAGCCCTTTCAGTTAAGGTCATTCTATGATACCTTCAGGTATATGTTTCAACACCGGAATGTAGTCAATCCCACGAAGATCAAAGATCGATGATCCTCATTAATAAATAATGAGGCCGCCAAGAAACGCACAAAAGCTACTTTTGATTGTCATGTCAACCTTTGTTCCTTTAACGAGGGAGACCTAGTGCTACCCTGCAATAATTTAGGCCACGAAATTTTTGAATCTCTTTAGCGTGGCCCTTTCATCATCAAACTTTGCCCCTCAAACAGAGCATATATCATTGCTCACCCTAAAGGCACCCTCCTTAAGGACCCTATCAATGGGTTGTACTTGAAGAGGTTTTACCCTTAAAGTAGTCGCCCCACTATGGGCCATCCCTATGTGCATGTCGTTTATTTTTGTAAAAAATTATAATTTTTTTAGCACTTTCTTACACACAAAACAATATGTCTCACATTTTCCGATTACTTCTACTCTCTTGTTTTATCGGATGAAACATCTCCCGAGATATCACATCAATTTTTTTGAAATTGTTAATTGATGGATTCAAAAATTTTCTTAGGCCATTTATACCCCTACATATACACTGCCTCAATCCAACAGAGTGTGCCTAGGACTAGCTACAAATAACCAAACAAAATATGTTGTTGCCATCGGCCTCCTAACTGATGTTGTTCACTTTCGCATTCACCACCTCAACATCTACGCGAACCTTGCTTATTTAGAAAATACCTGCAAGTTAAACTTCTACCAAGGAATTTTGAATCCATTACATTCACACATATTCCTATAGGTGAAAACCAAGTTGTAGATCACATCGCAAATGAAAATTTAGAGTGGCATTTGTTGCATTAATCAACACATAGTTTATCATGTTTTTTTACCTACCTTTCCCAGTTTATGTTTTTTTACCATCTCATGAACCACATATGTCATAAAACAATAAGTAAAAATGCATCATCAAAAATACATTCAATCACACAAACACACCATAAATGGAACACTACAAAATATGTCTATCAATATATATAGCATCAAATTTAGAAAATGGAGCACAAAAGCCGACCCTCACTACGACCACACTCAAAGAGCATATACCAAAATGGGGACATGGCCCCTATACTTTTCATATACAAAAATATGGGCCCCACACCTATACATCACTATCCACCTATGGTTGACCAAGTTCCAGAAATCTGCCTATTGGTGGCTCTTTGCTAACTGGTGGTCTCATCTAGGTCAAATCATTAATGTAGGTCATTTATTTGACCCTCGAGTTGTGCATCCCCTCCATTATCTCCCTCACCCACATGATCCCCATGTTGTTCTTGAGATGGTCCTACCTTCGCATTATCCCACCACCATCGTCATTCATGCCTTAATGGTCTCTCTCACTCTACGACTGTAGGCTTCCTCGCAACTGAGATCTCTTGCCCCCGCAGTCCCATATCTACAAACAAAAACATTGTTATCCATTAGTAATTTTTCACATAAATCATATAAATACATAAAAACCATTAAAGCAACAATAGTAAACCTCACCTCATTGGTCTCGGTCCTCCTCAGGAGGGAGTACTATGTCAAGGTCATGCTAATAGTCCATACCATCATATGAATACTCAAATATCACCTAAGGGTCTGTCTCCATAACACCTAGAATGATGTTGTAAAGTAGTGCTCCACTAGGTCGCCACCCTCCTGAATCAATATGTCCTCCCATTGCCTCATTCATGGTAGTCTCAATGATGCTCAGTCCAAAATGATCTACGAGCATAGAAACACCACCCTCTCAAAGAAAAAGTTTCAAAGCACAAAGCCAAATGCAAAGCCACCCTCGTGGCCTCTAACAACTTGTGTGAATTGTGAGAACATTGTCTCCCTCATAAGGAAGGCCCATGTGTAGTTGCAACCATTAAGCGCTTGCTCCATGATCATCATATGAGCCCAGATATCCATTGGGTCCCCAAGGATCCATATATTCTAACTACCATCGCAACCACAACTCGCATCACCAACTCCTAGATGCAGCCTGCCTGAATCGAACCTCCAATAATCATATTGTCACCCTCACATTAGAGACCTTCCAACTCCTACACTGTGACTCCCTCAGACATCTGGGGAATCACCTTCAGGACCTCTCCTCAAATAGAGAGACCCATCATAAAGTAAATGTCAGTCTCAGTTGATATCTCCAAAATATGACCATATAACTCAAAGGATTAGTGGTTGGGTCTCCACATCTCAACCATGAATTTCATCAACTCCTCTTGGGAGCGTAGTGGGGCACATTGAAGAAAATTGAGCAGGATAATGTTGACCAACTAAAATCGCACCACTAGGTCCACCAGCACCTCCTTGCAAATAGCATCCCAATCTCTCTCACGTCAATGAACATACATACTGGAA
>ML784875.1:521645-533630 GCA_009831015.1 Picea engelmannii | reverse complement strand
GCTTGGCATCAGGATACGTTGTGATTTCATGTTCAACTATTTTTGGATCGATACCTGGCATTTCCTCATAAGACCAGGCAAAAACGTCTCGGAATTCTTTGAAAATATCTGTGTAAATTTGAATCTCTTCGGGGGAGCAATCCGCTCCGACGAAGACATTCTCCACGACGCCAGGGTTTCGGGAGATGTTGATGGGTATAGTTTCAGTGATAGTCGCCATATTCCCCTCAACATAAATTTCCTGTGTAGCTAAGAGATTAATAGGACATGGTTGATCTCCCGTCATGGTAACGGTGAATTCTTCTGCTTCGATTCGGCTTAACTCTGGGAGAAAGTATGATCTGTGATGAAGATCTTCCCAAGGTTTGTCCGGACTATTCATTTCTTCGATTTGGCTTAACTCTGGGAGAAAGTATGATATGTGATGAAGATCTTCCCAAGGTTTGTCTGGACTATTCATTGCTTCGATTACGGCTTCGTCAGAAGGAAAGACTAAGTCTAACGATTTGACGTTAGCGAGAGAACCCTGAGCCCAAACAGGCTCTAGAAGTGGATCTAACTCTTGTGCGGGAGACGGATCAGGGTTATCTGAAGCTTGCTGGACTAAAGAGTACGCTACTTCAGCGACCGACAAGGGCATGGACATGCCTGAGTGCCCTGTCTCATCCATCGTGGCTAATGGGGAAGGAAGAATCCAAGGATCCTCAAAGTAAGTCATGCGGAACGACAAAACTTGAAAAATATCAACCTTATGGTGATTAGATATAAATTTGACATCATCATGAGGAGGTGGGTAATCGAAGGTACTCATCAAGGACGGGCACAAACCAACTCCTACGTTAACAACACCTGGTTGAGGATTATCAATCATGGGGACCATGGATGCCCCCAAAGCTGGGTCAAGTCTGGAGAAAGACAGTTGATCAATGGTCACTATCCGGCCCTCGTGTGGAAACAACAAGACTCGAAAAACTGTAGCAACCACATCTTGCATAGCATAAGTCTAACTCCGTCCTAACAAGAGGCTATAATCGAGGGGAGCATCGACTACCTCTACTTCGACACACACGGTTTTCCCTCCTAACTGCACAGGGAAAGAATGATCGTCGAACGTAGTGAGGAGAGTAGGTGATGGAGACAAAACGGGCTGGCCAATGGCCTTCCAACATGCTAACGACATAACGCATGTCGAGGCGCCCTCGTTGACCACCGTGCGGAAGATATTCCGTGTAAAAGTTTTCATGGGATGAGCCACTACTATCTGAAACGCTACGTGGTAAGGCATACGAGGTTTTAAGTCGGTTGTATCTAGCATGATGGTACCCGGATTACAAGTCTCAGTAGAGCCCAAAGCGGTTAACAAGGCTTTCCTCTGAGCAGGGCAGCTTTGGAGGACCTCCAAAGCAGACATCGCACAAAGGGTTTGTGATAAATCCTCCACCACAGAGTAATTTTGGGCGACCCTTGCGTTTGGGTTGTGAGAAGATTTTTTAAATGCACCCTTTGGAATGCGTGTCATTGTTTCTCCCAACGTCTTCTCAATCTGTAGAGGAAGAGATGGGAGATCCGCTTCTTTACCCTTCTAAGAAGCGCTTGGTTTACTATAGTCGTACGCTCTAGTTGTTATGAAAGCATCACCCCTAACCATATATACGTTCGCAGATGAGGGATTGTTTGGAGGAGGGCAGGTTTCTTGGCTGCCCCCTTCTGTGCTTGTAGAGGCTTGAGTTAAATTTTGCCCATGTTGAAAGAGATTAGTCAACACTGCCTAATGTTGTTGTGTGACAAACTTTTGGGCCTCTGCAAGTCGAGGACAAAGATGGGTCAGGTGGTCTTCTGCGCACAAGTTGCACGGATACCTCGCCTTTCGTTTTTCCGTGTTGTCCCTGCCAGCATTATCAGTGGGTTTTTTATCCCCCTTACCTTTCTTTCGTTGTTTTTTCTTCCCTTCGGGCTGCTGGGCGGCCTTTGGGTTAATCGACTGCACAGAGTGTACTTCCGACGTTTGGGTAGGGGGAGCAGCCAAAGCAGTAGTTTGGTTGGCCACTGTGTGTTGTATGGATAACTGTTGCAACTGTTTTGTCAATTGCTCAGCGGGCTTGGTTTGTGCTGAACCAACAATACCATCGGCATGTGGTCCATCTCTCTGTCTAGTTTTATCCAGTATCGAACATGGCGCATATGGCAAGATGTTGTATAATAAACCAGACTGAGTATAGATGAGCTCAAACTGTTGAGCCCTCATGATGGCACCTTCTTCGGAGAAAACTCCGGAAGTCGCGACGTCTTTGGATAACTGTGGGACCAAAGACTTAAGGAACCACTCAAGCAGGAATGTTGGTGGGACTGGTACTTTGATTAGACTCTTCCGGCGTCTCCATTCTCTAATATGATCAGAGATATGGTCCGATGTTTTCTGTTCGAAATTGGCGAGCAACTCTGTGTCAGCGTCGCATCTCACAGGTAACTGGAAATGGTTAAGGAAGGCCATCGCCAGTTTGCCAAAAGAAGAGTATCTTGAGCGATCGAGCTCGATGTACTATTTCGTGGCACTCCCGATAAGAGTACGTTGAAACAATCGCAACTGTACAAAGTCATCTTTCAATGAGTTAGATGAACACCAAAGATGGAAGGTAGTCACATGATCACCTGGATCTTCATTAGGCTTGGCCTCGAACTTTGGAATGTGCGAAGGCAACTTCGTTGGCATAAGAGGCCAACGTGGATCGTGACAAATATGATCATTTAACAACCTTGTCAAATCTGGCAAGTGTAACGTCGCCAGGAATGGTAGTTTGGGTTGTTGCTGATAACCTGGGGAAAAGGGTCCTGGAGTTTGACTGGCACCAAGTTGCCAGGAAAAGTTTGGCTACTGGCCCGGATTCTGGTAGAAACCATGGCCCTGACCAGCATAAGAATTTTCCATCTGTGGAGACATCATTGGTTGATTTCCCATAAAGGACATAGGGTGTTGGGCATGCATCATGTTCGAAGGACTTTGGGAAGGATTACCCCATGCTGGTCCCGATGGGAGAGGCATAGTGGTTTGTCCAGGGTTCCATTGACTATGTAAAGAATTACCCCAGAACGGCATTCCAGAGGAGGGAACGGATCCTTGTCCTGAGTTGCAAGGTCCTGCTATATGTGCCCCCGGAGCAGGAATAGTACCCTGCGCAGGAGTGGATTGTCAAAAAATGGGATTGCCCCTAGATGGGAAAGCAGTTGATGAGAAAGTGTTGTTACCAAACGTCATGTTCCAAGAAAACGGTTTCGAACCTACCAGCATACTGTGTGCAGGTGTTCCTTGACTCCCTGCTCCAAATAAACTAGTGTGTGTAGGCTGCCCAGCGAATTGCTGATGCAGACCACCAAGCGAAGGGGACAAAGGAGGGATATGACCTCCTGCATAAGGAAAAGCGTTAAAAAGGACAGGAATGCCCCCAAGTTGACCTTGCAGAGGAGCGTTAGATCTCCCTGCCCCCAGACCCAAAGTCTATAAAGTGGAGTAGGTTAGTGCAGGACTTGTACCCGAACTAGGCATACCGTATGAGAACGGAGGGCCTGTCGCACTAGGTGTGAAGGGGTTTGTGGCCGCCGCCATAGACGGGTTTGGTCCACTGTGCAACGTAGTTGCGGCCAAGACCATGGTGGCTTGGACCGACGACGGTAAGTTAGGAGATGATTCTCCTGTGGTAGCAACTGTGGTGGGAATGGAAGAATTCTCAGAAGAAGTAACAGCGTTTGTTTCCATAGCTGCGTGAGGCACTGACTGGCGTTCGTGAAATTGGATCGATACAATAAACGGTACCAAGAAATCAGTGGTTCGGGTTTCAATCGAGCCAAGATTAGCGGTTGATTCCTCCGGGAGTTGTTCGAGCACAAAGGTTTGTAACCCGGTCGCTTCAAAAGACCCTTGTTGGTCTAGCTTCCGCCATAATGGTGGCGGGGGTGGCTCCAGTATAACCGGTGGCAGGCCAAGAAGCCTTCATGACAGATGGAGCTCGGGATCCTCCACTATGTGAGAAGATCCAAGACACGCTAAGGTATTCTACACGTTCAAAAGTAACACACACTAAAAAGAAGCCCCTGAGAGATAAGACAAGCAATCACTAAACTATTTGGAAGAACAGTTACAACAACCAACACTAGAGCAACTTACCGGTACAAGTGCAACTCGAATACGGAAGCACCCTCCGGGTATACTCTGCAAAGCGTGGCCCGATGTCTGTCCTAGGTACCGCGGTATACCCCCGCAGTCACCCATGTATGTCCCTAAAAAGATTGGCAACTAGGTTGCCAGCATGCGAACAGTCACCAGGTGGGTACAATCAAAAGTCGGGTAGACCACAATGAGCAAGGTATCAAGCCCGAAACCTGTTAAGGGTATCGAGAGCAAATGGTCCAGAAGACAGCTGAGGACCTCGAACGGATTCAAGACCCACGAAGCCCCATGGCAAATGCAAACGACGAAATCCCAAAACAAACCCTCGATATGTGTTCTCCACTACGATTGGTCCGGCTTTGGAGGGGTTATCTCTGCTACCTTTCCGCACGTGACCTCGTGTTTATCCCCTGTGTTAGAGGGGTGTTATAACCCTAAATTGCACCACACATGCTTACCTGGCATCAGGCCAACTCATATCCCTTCCTTGCCAAAGCCATGCTGAATAAACTCTTGAAAATCCTCTTAAATCAAGTGAGACACACCCTAACTCACTACTGCACGCGTTGGAATGCTAGCAGGCCTACTACTGCACGCGTTGGAACGTTGGCAGGCCTACTACAGCCCGCATTTACCTAACAAAGCACAAAAACAGGAAAGTTGCCGATGGGACAAAAAGCTATGGGTCAGTTAACTGAAACTCCCAGCCATGCATGGCCGAGAGTTCGTCCAAAACCCTAGCTCCTTCTAGCCTATAAAAGAAGGGGTAGGGGTGCTATTTGGAAGGAGGAAAAAGATAGCAAAGAAACTCTGCCCAATTGTCGAATCCATTTGTCCCAACCCTTTAGCCTTTCTTCAAGCCTAAGAAGAATTGAAGCAAAGCAGTTGGAGGACAAAGAAGAGGAGGAGCCCAGGATCGGGATCAAGGAATGGTGGTCGATCTCTATCATTATTGTAAGTTGATTCATCTTGAGATTAATAAAAGAATACTTTTCCCGTCCCAATGCATGAGTTGTATGTGATTTTTGTAATTTATGCTTAGCTTCTAACCCTCAAGTAGAAAAGTAGCATGCATGCGTAGTGTTTTGTTTTGGTTGCAGGTGAACTTTGGAAGGAGCAGTGCAAGCGAGCGGATAAAGCGCAACGGAGGATCTACACCAAACATCAGTAAAAAGGTTAGTAGGTCGTTTCCATGTTTGTATGTGAAAAAGGGGTTTTAAGTTTTGGGGTGATAGGTTAAAGGTGATTTCTTTAAGGTCATGATCTGCATGCAAGTCTAGCCCTAGCTTTCTAGTCCGTAGGGTATTATTTCCCAACAACAGAATTGGCGACTCCACTGGGGACTTACTCTTTAGGGTGTTCCGAATTTAGTTGAGGTTTTTGGGTAGTTTAAAGGATTGGATTTCGTGTTTCTTTGTTTGTTTGTTTTCTGTTAGGTCAGATCTAGCAGGGAACCTGGTTCTTTATACCAGTTTTTCCTTGACTGTTGCTTGACGATAATTATCGGGACACACAGAGGTACACGCGGCCTGCAGAAGGCCTGCACGCGTGTAACCCGCGCCCTAACCTTCTACAACCCGCGTTTGAACGCTAGCTGTAGAGGTTTCAGTAGCGTGTAGAAGTCAGAGAGCTTAAGAGGCAGTCCCCTCTTCCCTGTCAGAATTTTACATTCTCAGGGGGCTTTCTAGATCCTGTTTGGGTCTTGTTGGTTCACTATGTTGTCTCAGTTTGCTTTATTACATTTGTTATTTTCTGCAATTATTTTTCTTTTCTGTTAAAAAGAAGCATCTAAGCCTTCAAGAGACCCTAGTTGTCTATACCAGAGGCCTTTTCCAGGTCTGGGCTACCTGTGTTTAGTTTTGTCTTGGAGTTCATACATACACGTGGCATGTGCAAGTGCAGCCCGCGGGTACCCGCACGCTGTTATAGCTCAGCACGCGTTTGCACGCGTGTTGTTTCAGGTACAGTAGCGGGCTTGACTGGTTGCTTTTCAGCCAGGGTGGGGCAGTCATCCCCTCTTGTGGTGAGAAGTGTTCCTCTCAGGGGTGTGAGTCTAGGGCTGCACAGTCAGTAGGTTAGGGCCTCTTACCCTTAGCCTGTTTTTTCTTAGTTGATTGTTGATAGGAAAGATAAAAAAGAAAGATTTTGTTTTATGGTTTTTAGACAAGCGTAAGAGTCGGTGCTTTCTTGATCGCCATTGTGCGTCTTTGCTCTGGTTCTTTGCGATCTGCACTTTAAGCCAGAATTTTCTTTTGTTTTCTTGGTTTTGTGCTTGTCGGCATTTTCCCTTTGTTGCTTCATTTAGCACTTAAATAAATAAATAAATATCTTTGTTTCATTTGTTTCTTTGTTTGAAGATTGTGTTGTTGCATCAATAGCTAGGAAGAAGTCTTTTTGTTCATAAGTTTTTGCGGTGCATTTAGAGCATAAGTAGCTCGTAGTCGAGTGAAATTCCTTTATGTTTGCTGCATGAAATCTTAGAAAAATTGAAAAGAAAAGAAGTCTTTCTTTGCGAAAAGTTGTTGATTTTTGCATCTAGTAAAAGTTTTTGTTTCCAAGCATTTTGTTCATTTCATTTTGCTTTGAGTCTTTACACACCATCGGTTTCACCTTCATACCTTGTGATGTAAAAAATCTCATAAAAGCAATGCTAATTAAAATCTATTAGACTTTTTGTTTGTAAGGTTCATACACTAGCTCAGGACTAGGGCCTTGGAACAGGTTGGAGAGTAAATTCTCCAAGGCCACCCAAAAAACAAACATTGGAGTCTGTGATAGGGAGTGTAGAAGTCCAGTTACGTGGAAGTTATCCAGGACCCCCCTCTAACACAGGGGATAAACATGAGGTCACGTAAGGAAAGGTAGCGGAGATAACTCCTCCAAAGCTGGACCAAGCGTAGTGGAGAACACATATCGAGGATTTGTTGAGGGATTCCGTCGTTTGCATTTGCCACGGGGCTTCGTGGGTCTCGAATCCGTTCGAGGTCCTCAGTTGTCTTCCGGACCATTTGCTCTCAATACCCTTGATAGGTTTTGGGCTTGATACACTGCTCATTGTGGTCTACCCGACTATCGACTGTACCCGCCTGGTGACTGTTCGCGTGACTGTACATACACAGGTGACTGCGGGGGTATACCGCGGTACCTAGGACAGACATCGGGCCACGCTTTGCAGAGTATACCCGGATGGTGCTTCCATTTTCAAGTTGCACTTGCACCGGTAAGTTGCTCTAGTGTTGGTTGTTGTAACTGTTCTTCCAACTAGTTTAGTGTTTGCGTGATTTATCTCTTAGGGGCTTATTTTTAGTGTGTGTTACTGTTTGAACGTGTAGAATACCTTAGCATGTCGTGGATCTTCTCACACGGTGGTGGATTCAGAGCTCCGCTGGTTACGAAGGCTTCTGGGCCTGCCGCCGGTGATACTGGAGCCACCCCTGCCACCATTGAGGCGGAAGCTAGACCAACAAGGGTCTTTCAAAGCAACCGGGTTACAAACCATTGAGCCCGAACAACTCCTAGAGGAATCAACCGCCAATCTTGGTTCGGTTGAAACCCCAACCACTGATACTTGGCCGCAAGTTATTGTGCCAATTCAATTTTACGAACGCCTGTCAGTGCCTCACACAGTTATGGAACCAAATTCTGTTACTTCTTCTGGGATTTCTCCCATTCCCACCACCGTTGCTACCACAGGAGAAGCATCTCCTAACATGTCGTCACCGGCCCGAGACACTACGGTCTCGGCCGCAACTACGTCGCATAGTGGACCGACCCCATCTATCGCGGCGGCCACAAATCCCTTCACACCTAGTGCGACAGGCTCTCCCTTTTCATACGGTATGCCTAGTTCAGGTACAAGTCTTGCACTCACTTACTCCACTTTATAGACTTTGGGTCTGGGGGCAGGGAGCTCTAACTCTCCTCTGCAAGGTCAACTTGGGGGCATTCTTATCCCTTTTAATGCTTTTCCTTACGTTGGAGGTCATATCTCTCCTTCGTCCCCTTCGCTTGGTGGTCTGCATCAGCAGTCCGTCGGGCAGCCTGCACACACGAGTTCATTTGGAGTTGGGAGTCAAGGAACACCTGCGCAATCTCTGTCGGTAGGTTCGTCACCGTTTGTTTGGAACGGGACGCTTGGTAACAACACTTTCGCATCCACTGCTTTCCCGTCAGGGGACACACCCATTTTTGGACAGTCTACTCCGACGCAGGGTACTATTCCTGCGTCGGGGGCACATATAGCAGGACCTTGGAACTCAGGACAAGGATCCGTTCCTTCCTCTGGAATTCTGTTCTGGGGTAATTCTTTCCACAGTCAATGGAACCCCGGACAGACTTCCATGCCTCTCCCATCAGGACCGGCATGGGGTAATCCTTCCTAAAGTCTGTCAAACACAATGAATGCCCAACATCCTATGTCCTTCATGGGGAATCAGCCAATAATGTCTCCACAGATGCAAAATCCTTACGCTGGTCAGGGCCATGGTTTCTACCAGAATCCGGGCCAGCAGCCAAACTTTTCCTGGCAACCTGGTGCCAGTTAAACTCCAGGACCCTTTTTCCCAGGCTATTAGCAGCAACCCAAACTACCATTCCTGGCAACGTTACACTTGCCCGATTTGACACGGTTGTTAAATAATCTTATTTGTCATGATCCACGTTGGCCTCATATGCCAACGAAGTTGCCTTCGGACATTTCAAAGTTTGAAGCCAAGCCTAACGAAGATCCAGGTGATCACGTGACTACTTTCCACCTTTGGTGTTCATCTAACTCACTGAAAGATGACTTCGTCCAGTTGCGATTGTTTCAACGCACTCTTATCGAGAGTGTCGCGAAATGGTACATCAAGCTTGATCGCTCAAGATATTCTTATTTTGGTGAACTGGCGATGGCCTTCCTTAACCATTTCCAGTTACCTGTGAGATACGATGCAGGCACGGAGCTGCTTGCCAATTTCGAATAGACGACAGCGGACCATATCTCTGACCATATCCGAGAGTGGCGACGCCGAAAGAGTCTAATCAAAGTACCAGTTCCACCAGCATTCCTGCTTGAGTGGTTCCTTAAGTCTTTAGTATCGCAATTATCCAAAGACGTCGCAACTTCTAGGGTTTTCTCCGAGGAAGATGCCATCATGAGGGCTCAAAAGTTTGAGCTCATCTATTCTCAGTCTGGTTTATTATACAACATCCTGCCAGATGCACCACGATCGATACTGGATAAAACTAGATAGAAAGTCAGACCACATGCCGATGGTATCGTTGGTTCGGCACAAACCAAGCCCGCTGAGCAATTGACAAAACAATTTCAATAGTTATCTATAGAACACTCAGCGGCCAGCCCGACTACTACTTTGGCTGCTCCTCCTACCCTAACATTGGAAGTACACTCCGTGCATACGACTAACCCAAAGGCCCCCCAGCAGCCTGAAGGGAAGAAAAAACAACGCAAGAAGGGTAAGGGGGATAAAAAACCCACTGATAATGTTGGCGAGGGCACTACGGAAAAACGGAAGGCGAGGTATCCGTGCAACTTGTGTGCGGAAGACCACCCGACCCATCTGTGTCCTCGACTTGCAGAGGCCCAAAAGTTTGTCACACAGCAACAGCAAGTCGTGTTGACTAATCCCTTTCAGCATGGGAAAAATTTAACTCAAGCCTCTACAAGTGTCGAAGGGGGTAGCCAAGAAACCTGTCCTCCCCCAAACATTTCCTCATCCATGAACGTATATATGGTTAGGGGTGATGCTTTAATAATGACTAAAGCACACGACTATAGTAAACCAAGCACCTCTAAGAAGGGCAAAGAAGTCGAACTCCCATCTCTTCCTCTACAGATTGAGAAGACATTGGGAGAAACGATGACACGCATTCCAAAAGGGGCGTTTAATAAAGCTTCTCACAATCCAAACACAAGGGCCACCCATAACTACTCTGTGGTGGAAGATTTATCCCAAACCCCTTGTGCTATGTCCGCTTTGGAGGTCCTCCAAAGTTGCCCTGCTCAGAGGAAAGCCTTGTTGGCTGCTTTAGGCTCTACTGAGACTTGTAACCCAGGTACCATCATGTTAGATACGACTGACTTGAAACCTCATCTGCCTTACCACGTCGCGTTTAAGATAGTAGTGGCTCACCCCACGAAAACTTTTACACGGAATATCTTCCGCACGGTGGTCGACGAGGGTGCTTCAACTTACGTTATGTCGTTAGCATGCTGGAAAGCCATCGGTAAGCGTGAGTTGTCTCCTTCACCTACTCTCCTCACTGCGTTCGACGGTCGTTCTTTCCTACCACATGGCATCATTCCTTCTTTCCCTGTGAAGTTAGGAGGGAAGACCGTGTGCGTCGAAGTAGAGGTAGTCGATCCCTCCCTCGACTACAATCTCTTGTTGGGTCGTAGTTGGACTTATGCTATGCAAGCTTTGGTCGCTACAGTTTTTCGAGTCTTATTAATTTCACACGAAGGTCGGATAGTGACCATCGATCAATTTTCCTTCTCTAGACCTGACCCAGCTTTGGGGGCATCCACGGTTCCCATGATTGATAATCCTCAAGCCGGTGTCGTTAACGTAGGAGTTGGTTTGTGTCCATCTTTGATGGGTACTTTCGATTACCCACCTCCTCATAACGATGTCAAGTTTATATCGAATCACCACAAGGCTGAGATTTTTCATGTTTCGTCGTTCTGCACGACTTACTTTCAGGATCCATAGATTCTTCCTTCCCCATCAGCCACGATGGATGAGACAGGGCACTTCGGCATGTCCATGCCCTTGTCGGCTGCTGAAGTAGCGTACTCTTTAGTCCAGCAAGCTTCAGCTAACCCTGATCTGACTCCCACACAAGAGTTGGATCCACTTCTAGAGCTTATTTGGGCTCAGGGTTCTCTTGCTACCATCGATTTGTTGGACTTAGTCTTGCCTTCTGACGAAGCAGTAATCGAAGCAATGACTAGTCCGGACAAACCTTGGGAAGATCTTCATCACAGATCGTATTTCCTCCCAAAGTTAAGCCGAATCAAAGCAGGATAATTCATCGTGACTATGACTGGAGATAGGTCTTGTCATACTAATCCCTTAGATACACACAAGATCTATGTTGAGGGTAATATGACAACCATTGTTGAACCGATATCTATCAATATCTCCAGAACCCCTGGCGTCATAGACAATGTTTTCGTCGGAGCATACAGCTCCCCCGAGGAGATGTCAGGCATTGACCCACAAAGTGTCGATCATGATCTAACTTTGTTGTTTTTCAAGCTCGCTTTGAGATCTGGAAGCAACATCCGGCGAGACTGCATTTATGCTTTTCGATCTCGTCCGGATTAACTGAGAAAAGTAGCCATTGTTGAGTCTTCTTTAAGCCCTTTTCAGACTCCTTAAAGATGAAAAGATTGTTGAGTGACCTTCTTTCTTCACACTCGTTAAATTGGTCCAGAAGAACGTTCCTTAAACGGGTCTCCTTTTAAGCCCTTTTCAGACCCTTTAAACATGAAAAGATTGACGAGCAATCTTGTGACCTTTCACGCTCGTTAAACTGAAATTTGAAGTCACGTCTGTCCGGCGGTAGTTTACCCCTTTTTCGGTCCGGACGGTCAACTGTACGAACAAAGGAACACTTTATTGAATTCTCATTCTTTAGAAGAGTATCCTCAGGTATAATTTTATTCCTTTTTCAGGCCTGAGGGACTAAATTTACGAAAAAGAAACCCCCTTGGAGTCCATAGTTAAGCTCTTTTCAGACTCCCTAAAATTGAAAAGATCGTCGAGTGACCTTATTCTTTCACACTCGTTAAAATGGTCCAGAAGAACATTCCTGAC
>ML784875.1:492170-517751 GCA_009831015.1 Picea engelmannii | reverse complement strand
TGATGCCAAGTAAGCATGTGTGGTGCAATTTAGGGTTATAACAATTATACACAATGGGATGATCCATTCCAATTTTTACACACTTTCCCCATGACCCCTTCCCAGACAACCAAGTTACAAGTATGCTTTTGCACGATCATTTTGTCAAATTTCGTCATATTTCTGCAACATGTTCTTTACTATCACGTATTTTTCACTATGATTATTTTGTTTTATGTGTGCATGTACTTTTTTGCGGGCTCACAACCCTTTCAGTTAAGGTCATTCCATGACACCTTCAGGTATATGTTTCAACACTGACATGTAGTCACTCCCTATGCAAATAATTGCATTTACCCGTATCATTTCCCGACATTTGCCTTCATGTTCACAATACTCAACATCACAGTAACTTCACCACTTTCTACTTGGATTTGATTACTATGTTCCGATAATATTTCACCCACATGGGTAGTCTCACATTTTTTACTCCCCCAGGAAAATTGACACCCATGCTATTTATCCCATAAGTACGAGAGTTCAGGTAGTTCACACTTCTGAAATCAAATTTCACATTTTTTCTCATCATCCTTCTAACTCAAATCACCCATGGATGTTGGGTGTTTTCTACTCACTAGGGGTTAAAGACCCAAGGTTCATCAAGCTTTACCAACAAAACCCCAATGCGTTGGCATATTCTATCTTCAATTAGGTCTCACTCGAGAAACCATGAGAATCAAAGATACCATTAGTCTTGTGTCGGATGTGAAGGGACAACACATACATGAAACCTCTCAGAAATAAACCATTCATTCATTCATAGTTGAGTGACAAACTACCATACACAAGAAGTAAACAAGCATGCATTCAAGTGATAACATAGAAAATATAGAGAGAAAGGCCTTCATATTTCATTCATTGACTTCAACCTCAATCAGATACAAATTCATAATAGAGGTGTGCCATGCTCTCTATTCTCTCCTCTTTTCATACATACAATCATCTAGCTCTATTATAGGCTCATATAAAATTGTTACAAAACTATACTTAGAACCCTCACTATGTTCCAACTTAGTTCTCTCTTACCATCATGAACACTTTTCTCTGCTACTCTAATCCACTCACTCTCAAGTGAATTGATGTCCCCACACTTCCACATGTCCACATGCATCACCCATATCTTTCATGGAGCATGGAAACCCTAAAAAAATAGCCAAGTCATGCATACCCTTGTCCATGATCATTCGGATTGTCACAAAATCAATTACGAAGATTCCTGAAAGATACGCTCAAATCTGGTTTGCATGTTGTGTCTTCTTGATTCCTTGTGCGCAATACAAAATTGGGTTGGTGTGCGTAATATTCCTTTGGCTGGCGTAGATGTTGATCCTTCCTAGAGTCATGCGATATATCTTCATGGGCACACTAACAACTTCTTTAGAACCTTGGGTGCCAATGGTAGGCTTCCAGATTGAGTTAATACAATGGGACCTACGCGTTGTGCTTGAGTAGGTGCAAATCATTGATCTTGGCTATTGTTGCAGCCCAACAAAAATCTTGGAATGAATAGATCATCCATGGAGGTTAATGGTGAATTTGGCCTTCATTCTTCCGTGATATCGACCTCTCACTCATCGATCATGATCTAGATTGTTAGGAGATATATGTCATTTAACATGTAGTTTAGAACCACCTGTGTCTTTCAGGCCAAGTCCTTCTAGCTGGACTTGGAAATACCACCCTTATGAACTTACTGTGGTCGGTTAGGGTGAATACCTCATGCATAGCATTCGTCTTATTCATGTCTCTCTCAGGTTTGTTCCTAGGGTAGGGGATGAGAATAGCTATGCAAAATGGAGTGGACCGACCCTAAAGTGAAGCGGCCAGAGTTAAAAGTGGTGTGTATTCATGGTGGCCAAATTACCATCGCATAATCGGTGGGATATGGGGTTTCCTTTGCATAAGATTCAAAGAACAGTTTAGGAAACCATGTAGATGTGTTCTTGTTGCAATTGGTTAATTGAAGACTAAGACCCCGACCCAGTAGCGGTACGAAACAAATAATTCTTTAACGAGATCGACTGTGGGTTGTTCGCTGCCCACTTAAAGCTAGATCCAAATGAGAGCCTCTTATCGGTTGGAATTAGCCATTGGTCTCATGAGACTCTAGTTGAGATGACTCCCTAATGAGGCTAACCTAATGAAGTTGCATACTTGTTAGATGAAATTCCACTCAAATGATGGCTTGCACTTTGGTCACAAAATTCCAAAGAGATCACAGTGAAAACTTCTTAGCACTGCAGATGATCGGTGGTAATGGGGGGGTTATAAATAATTGTTAGGGAAGTCCGAGTACTTGTTTCATTCTGTCGTCAATTTCTGGCATGCTCTGAAATCCGGTGTGGTTGTATTGATATGCTCTAATCGATCCATATGTTGGTTGCATGCTTAGTGATTCGAACTATACCGAGTTGTTGTACTGTGGATGTGCCTTTTGGGTATTGTCGTCATAATTTTTTGCATCCTCCTTACCTTTGTGATCTATCCAAATCTAATTGCTTGACCCTTCATTACTGCTAACTATCTTGTAGCTTGTACTTTACCTTTGTGAGCCTGCTATCATGTCCAATATACTGTACATTGTTCATGACTTCTCTTGTTGGATCGAATCTTCAAAATCTGTTGGCATGGCATATTGTCCTATCATTCTGATTCATCTGACCCTGTCCTATAATACTAATAATTTCATAATAATACCTACCTTATACCTACCTACCTAACTCTTATTCTACTCTAAATTTTCACTTTGTTTATTATTCAGGGCGCACTCGACCCATGTGTGCAATAATACACCTTTCGTCGGCTCCCATTGATGAGTCCTTTGAGTGGCTATCCCTATAGTGTAGCTAACTTTGCATATCCTACTTCATTGATGTATACCAACCTAAAGGGTCCTAACCAACACATGCACAATTTCCCTAATTGTTAGAGGAATTTGTTGTGATAGAGTAATACAAAAGAACCTAGTTGTATAATTTTGCACCGAATGTTGTGGTCGTGCCATGCCTTCTGCCTCTACTTTTCAACCAATTGACTATGACCCACCATGAGTTGGTCCTCTTCGAATTCCATAAGCTCATCTAATTTCTTCTGAAGGGATTGATCATAAAATATCTCTGTGGCAAGGGTAATTTGCAAACTTGGGTCAACAAAATCAAAGGGCATGACGACATGTTTTCCATTGACGAAGGGTGCAGTGTGCTTAGTCGAGCTTTTATAGGTCGTTCTATATGCCCATAGTACTGTTGGAATCCATTGATCCCAATTGTTGCGTTGCACATTACAAACCTTGGTTAGGGCATGCTTGTTAATCTTATTGAGTGCTTCAATTGTACCATCATCTTGTGGGTGATACGAGGTACTCTTTTGGTGATGGATCATGAATTATTTAGTGAATGCACGGATAGTGTCATTCAAGAAGTGAACGCCTTGATTGCTCATTAAACCTTGTGATCTTGTTCTCAAATATGAAGCGCGCGGTTGTGTCCAATGTACAGTCTTTGACTGGTGTGGCTTTCGACCAACATGTCAAATAATTTGTGGTAGTAATAATGTAGCGTGCACCCGTCTAACGTGATGGGGGACTAATTGGTCCCACAAATTCAATGGCCCACTTGTCGAACAATTCTAATGCTATGATTGGGAATAGCGATAGTTCATCTCGTCGGCAAGGTTTCCCGATCTATTGGCAAATCTCACACTATTTACAATATTCCTTAGCATCAACAAATATAGATACCACCATAACCTTGCACATAATACCTTGTGCGCCATTGCTTTACCAACATTGTGTCCCCCTACAATGCCTTCATGAGCGTCATACATGATCATGGCATGTTCATGGTCTAAGACACACCTGCATAGGATTCTGTCAGCGACAATCTTGTAGAGGTGTCCGACGATCAACTTATAATTGACACTAAAGGTCACTAGTTGTCAATGTTGTGTCTAGTTATAATCGTTTGGTGCTTGACTTGATGTTCTGCTACAATATCAACAAGTTGATCTGATACTGCCTCTACTTTGAAGAGTTGCATGTTGGGAAGCTCATCATCTAACTTGCAACATACTTCCCCAGACTTGATCCTTGAAAGATGATCTAGGCCAACATTTTGTTTGCCTAGTTTCACAACTACTTCAAACTCAAATTCTTGAAAGAGCAGAAGCCATCGACATATTCTCCCCCCCAACACTTTCTTGTTGACCAAATATTTAAGCATCGAATGGTTAGTAAAAAATTTGAATTGGGTTCCTAGTAAGTAGTGTTGAAATTTCTACATGGCATATAGCACAGCTAGGGCCTCGTGCTCCATCGTGGTGTAATTATTTTCAGAGTCTGATAGTTTTCGACTGGCAAAGTAAATGGGGTGATCAATGTTCCCCTCGTTGATTTGCGTGAGTATGGCACCCAGTGCAATGGATAAAACGTTCACATGGACATGGAATATCTTTGTCCAATCTAGAAAAACCAAGATCGGTGTAGTTACTAATTTTTTCCTTCAATGTATCCAATGCCTACTGATATTCTTGTGTCCATATATACTTTGTATCTTTGCAAAGTAACTTTTCTAATGGTGTAGCTACCTTCACGTAACTCTGGATGAATCGTCTGTAATACCCTATGTGTCTCAATGTGCCACACGGTTCTCTGACTGATGTGGGAACCAACATATCCACTTTCACGACAATCTTTGCTAGATCGAGCAACAACCCCTCCTTGCAAAACACATGTTCGAGCAACGTCCCAAACGGTGTACAAAATATACATTTCTTCAAGTTTAAGGAGATCTGCAATTGTCGACATCTGTCTAGAATCAATCGTAGGGCCTGCATATGCACTTTCAATAGGCTTAACATTGTGCAGTCATCTAAGTATACCTCTAGAAACTTATGAGTAAAGACCCTAAAAGTCGCGACCACAATCCTTGAAAATACAACGGGTGCATTCTTCAAATTGAAGGGCATTACTATATAAGCAAACTAGGGTGAACATTGTCTTAGCTTGATCTTCTTTTGTGATCCACACATGTTGATATCCTAAGAAGCAATCTATTAGCCTCACGTCCACCCACATTTTCCAATACTTCATCTGTAAATGATGTAGGGAATGGATCATGCACATAGGTCACATTTAAGTTGCACAGGTCAACACAAATCCTTATGTCGCTTGTCTTATTTGGTTCTACCACCATCGGGCTAATCTAATATGACGACTCCAGGAGGACAATGATCTTAGCTTCCAACATTCGATCCAATTCTTTATGCACCTTCTCCTTATACATGGGATTGAGGCGATAGGGTCTCCTCTTTACTGGTTTAGCATTATGCTTTAGCTGAATTTTCATGGCATCGAGGGATCCTGCGATCCCTTTCATCTCTGAGAAGATTATGGGAAAGAGGTCTTCATACTCTTTTATCAAGTCTACCACCTGTGTGACTATTTCTTGGTCCCAATAGTCCCCAATGATGGCCATCTTTAGTGATTCTTTTGTACCGATGTTATATTTCTTGGTTTGTAATGGGAAACCATAGTTTGGCATGAGGCTACTAGAAGCCTTACCTTGAATCATGTGCTCTCCCTCAATTTCGTTGATTTGCACTCCCCTGGGGTCGTCTTCCTCCTTATCGTCCTTGTCAATCTTCCAATAATGTTCGACTTGCTTAAGTTTTTCTATTGGCTTATGGTAGGTGCAGATGAATTTTGGCGTGGTATTTTTCGGTTGGTGATGGAAGATGAATTCCTTAATCCTTAAGAGTGCCTCCCTCTACGTTGGGATTTCCACAATGAAATTGAACATCATGTAGAATTGGTTGCTAACACTTCCCTAGTCTTCAGTTTACCTCCATGTTTCCTCCTAGATGTACGAGCTTCTAGGTACCATTTCCATGGTATGGACAAACCCATGGACCCATTCTGTGTGAGGAATATGCTTGGCTATCCAATGCCTCTCACAAAAGCAAATATGCTCCTGAGGGTCTTCAATGCCCTTATATCAGTTTACCAATTCAAAATTGGTTGTGGGATGGAAGCTGACCATTATAAATTCAACCACCTATTCCCATTCATCTATGTCCCCACGAAGTGTTTCCCACCATCGTGTAGGTGTTCCTTTGATGATTGCATGCATGGCTTGTGTCCTTTGGTTTTATGGGACTGCTTCCTGCATCTGCACTAGAAATGTGTCAACTGGACATGTACCATCAAATCTTGGTGCATCGCATAACTTCATTCCAATCTAGTGTATTGCCTTTGTGATTCATGTGCATCTCTTGGTAGATACCTCATATAGCTTATTCTTCCATCTCTCCATAGCATCCTCTGAATCTATGTTATAGGAGCACACACTTCTCGAGCTTAGCTCACCATCAATTATGGGGTTGACATAATATTCCATGTGCCCTGTAATATTATAGATGTTCCCAATGATGGAACACTGCACATCCTCATTCACGGGCTCATTATACTTGTCGCCCTCATTTGGATCCAATGGTGCAATGGCATGCAAGGTATATGTTTCAAAGACATTGTCGTTTCTTCATATTCAAGATTGCATTGTTGTCAAATGCCCAACCAGTACTAATTAGAATGGGGTAGGGATCTAAGTTGCCCATGATCTCAATCAGCTAAAAATCTGCTCTTGTTTTCGCCCCTTTAATGTTCACTTCCACTTACTCCAGTCAACCGATGGGATAGATTCGGTATTAGTTAGCCAGCCTAACTTGAATGGGGGACCACACCAAGTTTGGATTACCCATCAACTCCCAATATTTATTCGGCAATATGTTCACATCATATCCCAAGCCCAACATGACATCGTCTGTCTCATAGCTTCTAAGTTTAACTGTCATCTTGAACTCTCTTCCTGTGCACTTATGTTTGCTTACTTGGTGCATGTCCCATTCTGACAATGAGGAAGAAGTATCTATAGTGGTTTCTACTCCCCCCATACATCTTGTCAACGTATGGGTTAACTTCTTTGAAGCCTTAGGGGCACTTAACATTTTAAGAAAACATTGCAATAAGTTACTTACTTGGTCCTCTAATTCATCCTCACAATCAATGTTGCATTGTGTTCCTTCTCACGTTATGCATCCTAGCTCTTCCCACACGTGTTTTTCCTCCATTCCCTTTTGTTTATCCCACTACACCTCTTCGCGTCCGCAAACTTCTTTTAGCGACCTCTCTCTCAAATGTTGTGTTTCCTCCCGCACATGAGCTTCCTCCAATGATCTTTGAGTGGCGCATTGTACCTCTTCACGCACATGAACTTCCTCCAAGGTTCTTTGAATGGTGCATTGTATCTCTTTGTGCACATGGGTTTCCTCCAGTGATTCTAGCATTGCATGTTGTAACTCTTCATGCACTTTGTCCTCCTCTAGATCCATTTGTGCATCGTGCAAGAACTATTTTTGTTGTGTGGTGTCGAACATTGGAGGTGTTTGTGTCGCTTTTCTAATATTCCCTTCGATGTTTGGGCCCAAAATTTCTCCACATTCTAAGTCCATTCCCATCTGAAGGCCTCCTCGGGTTACCACCTATACATCACCTTCTTCTTTTGACTTTTGATCTCCGCGCATCTCCATAGTGATCATATTGCAATGCGCTTCTTCTCTTTTCGTTTTTCATCCAATCACCATATCCTCTTCCTCTTCCTCATCCATATCCTCCTCTCAGACCTCCTTGATATCCTCCTCTATCCCACCTCCGCGGTCGCCACCTTTTTGTTCCTCCTAGACTCGGAAGGCATCTATAGTGTGCTCTTGCATCAATTGAAGTGAATGGACACTGTCCACATCATGCCCCATGGATTTGTAGAACTCACAAAATGGAGTATGCATAGTCTTATGATATTTATGTAGTCTTGGGAAATGGGGAGGTATATGTCCCCATTGTCTGCAAATCTCACACCACTCGATTGAGGTCTGGTTGGAAATGGATTCGACAATCCCGTAGCCCTGTAGCTCTCCAACATAGGATAGTCCTTMCTATGGTGACTTTCTTTGCAACACATAGTACACCACACATGCTTGCGCACCACCTTAAAGACCTAGGGTTTGTTAAGCTTCACCAACAAAACCCCAAGGCCTCGACATATTCAATCTTCAATCAAGGATCGAAGAAGGTGTCACCCAAGATACCATGAGAATCATAGAGACCATTAGTCTTGTGTYGGWTGTGAAGGGACAACACATACATGAAACCTTTCAKAAATAAACCATTCATTCATTCGTAACTGAGTGACAAATTGCCATACATAAAAAGTAAAGAAACTTACATTCAAACCATAACATAGAAAATGCAGAGAGAAAGGTCTTCATATTTCATTCATTACTTCAAACTCAATTATATACAAATTCATAATAGAGGTGTGCCATGATCTATAGTCTCTCCTCTTTTCAGTCATAGAATTATCTATCTTTATTACATGCTCATGCAAAATTAATACAAAACTAGACTTGGAACCCACACTTTGTTCCATATTACTTCTCTCTTACTATCATGAACTCTTTTCTCTACTACTCTACTCCATTGTCTCTCGAGTGAACAAAAGTTCCCACACTTCCACATGTTTGCATGCACCCCCCATATTTCCTGGAGCATGACAATCCTAACTAACTTGCTAGCTCATTCATACCCTTCCCATCATCATTTGGGTTGTTACAAAATCAATTACAAAGACACTCGAAAGATACTCTTAGATTTGGTCTACTTGCGGTCTCTTCTTGATTACTTGTGCGCAATACAATATTGGGTTGGTGCATGTAGTATTCCTTTGGTTGGCACATATGTTGATCCTTCCTAGCACCATGCAATATATCTTCATGGATGTATGCTCAACTTCTTTAAAACCTTGGGTGCCAACAATGGACTCCCAAATTCTCATGGGTTTTAAAATTGGTTTTGTAGTATGCACCTTCGCATTTTTATTGGCCCCTCATCTCTTCTAAGATCAGTTGATCATCTATAGTCCAATCCCCCCATTCACCCACCCACACAAATACCACCCATGGGTCTGCCACCCTCCATATGACATCACACCAATATTGCCTCACCAGGCCGAGCAATTTCATCATTGGGGAACTTGTCTCTGTGCTTGCACATTCAAACAAATTATTCTTTATTCATTTGGTAATTGTACAAAGAACCTTTTGATTTACCACAAGTGAATAGTATTAGGGCATCATACCTGATGGCGCCATTTTTCTACCTGGTAGCAGCGCTAATCTCCCTTGGTTACAGTATTTACATTGAGCAACCTTGTCTGCAAACACACATCACTCAGATCCATTTTATCATCTAAACCTCAAGTATCCCAATATCATTTATATTTGATCACTGAGTTTTCACCCTTAACTACCAACTCTTTACAGACTCGCCACTCTCATTTACAATTTAAAAAAACCTCATCGTTGTTTGCATGTCCCCATGACATCAGACACTTTTTGTCTAGTTGAAGTTTTTTATTGTCACTACTATTAGCCGTCACTTTTGTTCCAACCAAAGGAAGTCTTATGACCCATTTATCATCAATTAATTTCAAGGGGCACTTTGCTCTTTGTTGTTGCGACTACATTCCTATTGACCTCAACATCAATTTCTAGGAATGTTGCAGTATGTTAGTTCTTATTTCCACATAGATGATGAGCCTCGGACGGGACAAAGAGAGTGATCATCGCTCTTTGCTTCTATTGACCCCCTTTGTGTTCGACATCAACAAATACCCACACCAGGGTGGGTCTTAATTTGCGACAATTGTAGTTTTTGCTCCAACCGAAGACCACTAGACTTGATAGGCCATCACTACTTTCAATTAATGAACATACAACTCAAATGTTAACTTCAAGATCTAGGGCAAGTTCTCCTTCGGGACCGTCATTTACTGTTACCAATGTCTTGAGGGCATTGTAGATCTCTACTTTATTAAGTTTTTCAGCTACATGAGCATCTTAGTTTGCATACTTCATGTTGGGGATGTGTTATATTCTTTGCATGACTAGATCTAGTGTTTGTGTTGCGTTGCGTTGAGCATCTGGCGGGGTCAGAGGCCCCGATTTTTTTTGGGTGTTTTTTGCGTCTATTTTTGGGCGGTTTTTCAGCACATGGTTTTCCTCGATGGTTTTCTAATTTTGGTTAAGGATTTAGGGTTGATGACTAATATGGGTCAATGCATTAGGGGTTTTTGATGTCGCAAGATCTTATATACGTATCATATTGTAAACAATGAAGATATGATGAATAGAATATTAGAGGTGTGACTCTAAATAGATTGTTGGTTTTCTTGGTTTGGGTTTCCAGGGTAAAAATCTCTATGTATTGGGTTTCCAAACGCAGAGACCAAAAAAAACTCACGGGAATACACCAGTAGATCACAAAGGTCTCATAGTTTCGGGTTTCAGAGCTGCGTGAGGTATGTAGCGATCAGACGCAGAGGTAACACAGTTCAGATCGTCGATGGCATAATGGAGGACGAACCTCCATCACGGCTCAATTCTTGGGTTAAATTGCATGTGCCTGGGCCGACACATGTCGCCCATGAAGCTGCATGCACTCCATCAAGTATGTGTTCCCCTTTTCCAGGAACTTAGGATAAAAAAATATACCTTTCGTGCCACTTTGGAATAATAATAAATTATTATTCAAGGACTTAAGCCCTCAAGATTAGCCCCTCTTCCAACCTTTCAGCCCCCTCTCCCTTACCCATTATGTGGAAGCTTAGTCCCCCATCACTCTTTCTTCGTGATCGATCAGCACGTAGCGATGTTCATATATTATATTAATGATCTGCATAATTACATATACAAAATTAGGCTCCTAGCCTTTAACACTTAGGCTCTCCGGCCTAATAAACACATAAGCCCACCAACTTATCAATACTCGGCTCACCAGCCTACAAAACATGATTTACAATTCATAACATGATTACAATTCATAATATAACTGGGGCACTACCGGGGGACATTACAATCCCCTCCCCTTATTTTTGCATTGTCCTCAGTGCAACTTTTACACAACATCAACAAGATTTTCAAAATCTTTAAAAAGATGTGGGTATTATGCCCGCATAGCATCCTCATGCTCCCATGTTGCATCCTCAGGACCATACCAGGTCCACTGAACCTTTACAAGCCTTATGGCTTGATTCTGGAGTTGTTTTCTTTTCCGGTCCAATATGCGCACATGATGCACTTGCAATACACCTTCTTGCTCCACCTGAATTACATTCCAATCGATAACGTGATTAACATCAGGTATATATTTCTTAAGCAATGAAACATGAAACACATTATGTACAATCATGGATGCAAGTAATGCAAGCATATATGCAGTTGGCCCAATCCTTTCTAGGATTTCAAATGGCCCACAAAATCTGGCTGCCAACTTGGCGCAGTTTCCCAGCTTCAGGGAACTTCTATTATCTTTCACTTTCAGGAAAACATGATCTCCCACTTTAAACTCTCTATGGGTTCTATTTTTATCAGCACAACTTTTCTGCCTGTCTTGGGTAGCTTTCAAATTCTGCTTAATTTTTAGCATTTGTTCTTCCATTTTCTTGAGCAACTCTGGCCCAACCACTGCTCTATCAGCTGGATTATCCCAACTTACTGGAGTATTGCACCTTCTGCCATAAAGTGCTTCAAATGGGCTCATCTTCAACGATGCTTGATACCCATTATTGTATGTGAATTCTACCAAGTGTAGGTAGTCTTCCCATTTAGATGGTTTGTCCATCACATACATCCTCAATATTTCTTCTATTACTTGATTCACCCGCTCTGTCTGCCCATCTGAATCAGGATGATAGGCTGTAATAAAGTTCAAGTTCGTTCTGAACCCCTTGAATAACCCCTTCCAGAAATTTGAGGTAAATTTCAGGTCTCTGTCAGACACAATTGTATTGGGAATTCCGCGCAATCGTGCCACTTCCTTCATAAAGATGTCGACAACATCTGCTGCCTTGTGAGTAGTCTTTAGCGGAATGAAATGGGCAACTTTTGTAAGCTTGTCCACCACCACCATGATTGCATCATGTTGCTTGTCGGTTCTGGGCAATCCTGTGATGAAATCCATTGTCACTACCTCCCACTTCCATTCAGGAATGGGTAAAGGCTGCAACAACCCTGTTGGGTGCATGTGCTCAGCTTTAATGTTCTGACACTCCATACATCTAGTGATGTATTCAACAATCTCTTTCTTCATACCTGGCCAAAAGTAATGGCTCTTGACTGCTGCCACAGTTTTCTGATATCCAGGTTGCCTAGCATAAGCCACATTATGCATTTCATTCAAAATCATAAGTTTCAAATCCTGGACATTAGGTACATAAACTTTGTTCTTGTACAAAAGCATTCTATCAGTTTCCAATTTATAATTCTCCACTTTTTGTGGCATCTTACCTTGTTGTAGCTTTGCTACCAAATCCCTGTACTGCAAATCTGTATTTGCAACCTCCAAAATTCTGCTTTTAATGTCAGTTCGATACATGCTAATGGTTGTAGCATGTAATTCATGCACTCTCTTGTTGAGTGCATCAACCACTTTATTTTCCTTTCCTTTGATATGCTTAATATCAAAATCATACTCACAAAGAAACTCCAACCATCTACTCTGCCTAACATTCAAAGTTGGTTGATCAAATAAATACTTCAGACTGTTATGGTCTGTCCTTAGTTCGAACATCCTTCCCATGAGGTAATGTCTCCATTTCTTTAGAGTGTGTACTATGGCTGCCAACTCCAAATCATGAGTTGCATAGTTCCTTCCGTGCTCTTTCAACTTTTTGGATTCATAACAGATTATGAATCCATTATGACTGAGGAATCCTCCCAGTCCTTCTTTGCATGCATCTTTTCACACCACAAAGTCTTCATTCGGATCTGCAATCCTCAGGATTGGAGCACTGGTTAACAACTACTTCAATTGTTGGAAGCTTTTCTCACATTCCTTTGTCCACTGAAACTTCTTCTTTTTCCTTTGCAAGGAAGTGATAGGGTGAGCTATCCTCGAGAACCCTACGATAAACCTTATGTAATAACTAGCTAGACCCATAAAGGATATGACTTCCGTCAAGTTCTTTGGTGCTGACCATTCTTTGATGGCCTCAATCTTCTCATGATCTACAACTATCCCATCCTTCTAAATAATATGCCCCAAGTAATGGATCTGCTCCTGATAAAATGAGCACTTTCTCAATTAGGCATACAATTGGTTCTCTCTTAGCACCTGCAACACCATCCTCAAATGTTGTTCATGCTCTTCCTCTGACTTGGAATACATTAAAATGTCATTTAGGAATACTATGACAAACTTGTCTAGATAGTCCCTGAATACACCATTCATCAGGCACATAAAAACAATGGGTGTGTTTGACAGCCCAAACGACACCACTGTGAACCCGTAATGACCATACCTTGTTCTAAAGGCGGTCTTTATGATGTCTTCATCCTTTATCCCTACCTGGTGATATCCCGACATGAGTTCTATCTTCAAAAATATATTTGCATCCTTCAACTAGTTGAAGAGGCCATCAATCCTCGATAGAGGATATTTGTTCTTTACAATTACTTTATTCAATTGTCTGAAATCGATACACAATCTCAGCGTCCCATCTTTCTTCTTCATGAACAGGACCGGGGCTCCCCAAGGTGACACTCTTGGGCATATGTACCCCTTCTTCAGAAGCTCTTCAAGCTGCAATTGCAATTCTTTCAGCTCCGACGTACTCATTCTGTAAGGAGTTTTTGACACTGGAGCTGCTCCAGGCATCAAGTTTACAAAGAAGTCAATATCTCTCTTCGGGGGTAATTCGGGTACCTCCTGAAATACATCCTCAAACTCCTTTAGTACTGCATGATCTTCAATCTTTGAGATCTCATCCTTAGATGCTTCCTCCACATGGGTTGCAAATAATTGGCAGCCTTTTCTGTAGCACTTCTTTTGTTGCATTGCTAAGATTTCTCTGATAGCAACAACTCTGGGAATTCCTTGGACTGTTTTCCGACTTCCTTCCTCATCCGGGCAAGTGAATGCCTTGTTACGACAGTCCAAGATGGCATGGTGTTGGTCCAACCAGTCCATCCCAATTAGACAGTCATAAGAACCTAGGCAGAATGTTCAATTCAACCTTTGTGCTCAGTCCCTTCATATCCATTGGACAAGACTTAACTAACTCAGTGACTTTCCTCTTGGTTTCTGTAGCCATCTGCACTAACCAAGACTTTTCATGTTTACTTCTTGACAATTGCAAACTTTCCACCACTCTAGGATCTATATAACTATGGCTAGCCCCTGAATCAATTAAAATAGTAAAGGCATGGTTGTTGATCATACCTTCCACTTCAATCATGTGCAACTAATATTCAACTTGCTTGTTGTCTAGGGCTGTGTAGATCCTTGGCATTCTACTGCCCATGTCCTCCATTTTTTCAGCCTGTTGTACATTGTGGACAACTCTCACTTTATCATTTCTATGGGGGCAATCTCTGTACCTATGGTTCCCTTTACAACCCCAACATTCCATAGGTGGCGGTCTTGACATTTGCCCACCCACTTCAACCTTCCTGGGCTCTCTAAAAGATGATTGTCCTTGAAAACTATTCCTGAAAAAGGGTGGCTTAGTTCCCTTCTTCCTCTGATCCATCTTGAATTTCTTCTTGTCCTCCCAAGCCTTCCAGAAAGTAGGCTTCTCTCTTTGTTGCTCAAATAAACATCTTGCTCTTCTTATCATTTCTTCCATAGTTTTTGGGTCATCATACTGAATCTTGTCCCCAATGGAAGGTGGCAATCCACTTAGATACCTCTAAATCTTGACAATCTCATCTTTGATGAATGGAACATACTTCAGCAATAACAAAAATCTTTGCTCGTATTCATCAATGGTCATGTTGCCCAGCTCGAGTTCAAAGAACTCTTTCATCTTTCTGTCATAATATCTTTTATTCAAGTATTTCTTCTCAAAATACCTCTTGAATTATTTCCAAGTGATATATTTCTCTCTAATGTGTTGTACCTGCATAAGTTGATCCCAACACATGGATGCTTTTCCTTTCAATTGATACATCTCAATTCTTCCTTCTGCATGAGAGGAATAATTCCGCAGTTGGAAATATTTCCTCATGCCAAGCAACCATGTTTTAACATCTTCCTCCTCCTTATGTTCTCCATCAAACGTAGGAGGCTTAATCTTGTTCATTTCTCCCTTTAGTTCATCCACTCCAGATCTCCTATGCTTTCTGGTAGGAGATGGGCTTGAACTTCTGCGTGCCTCCTTATTGGAGTGTTTCGGGGAGTGACGACAATGCCTGCTAACACGTCTTGATATTCTTTTCTTCTCAGGGATCACGTGACTCCTTGTTTTGCTTGATTCACTCTCCTATTCAATTTCTTTTCGATCCTTTCCAGGCTCTTCATCAACTTTAAGTTGAATTCTCCCTACTGTTCCTTAGCTTTCATGAGCTTTCTGCTATCTTCTTAGTGAATCTGGGCATCTTTCTACAATCGTTCAATGATTTTCATCATATGCCCTTCCTTATCTAACTCTTCTCCATGTCCATTAGAGTTTGATCCTTCAACTCCCAGATGGACATCCATTCCTTTTGCTTCATCCTCGGAACTGGAAACAGTTTGTGCCTCTTCCATTTATTTTGCACTCAGTGACAATTCTACTCGGTTTTGGCACTCATTAAACTTCTGCAAACACAATGTGCAGACAACTAGAATTTGTCAGGCTATTATTCCTTAACAAATTCCACAACATTCATAAAAAAACCTGATTCAAGAAAACGTTCAGTTTTCATTCTCTGTGATTCTCGTTCAATCAAGAAACCCCTCAGATTTCTTCTTTCGGAGCTCTGCTCTGCTAAGTTTTTGGGCACTAGCCCCTTTCTCTCAATCCCCAACCCACGCAACCATGGGTCATGACAAAGCACTAGATCAATAAGTGCGTACTTGGGCCTTCGGCCTCAGAAATTTTCCAAAGCGCAATACGACAATCACTCAAAGTTCCGAGTTACCGAACTTGCGCAGTAGGGTGGATCAACGGTCATTGTCTACCCAACATCCAACGAATGACACTCGCTATGGAACCTCAGGTGTCTGAGTTCTGGGACCTCAGGACTTCGAAAGATTTCACATCTGCACACCCCTAACCATTAATCCTCGAACACTCCCACGTCACCTTAGGTGACATTGTTTTGTTACATCACTTGATGTTTTCCCAATTGCAGGGGCATGCAATGGTGGTTTGGACTAACCTGCCTTTCATCCCACAATTCTCCTAACACTGACATTTAACCCTTCAGTGAAACCACAATTTGGATTGCGGGACCACCTTGGAGAATTAGCTTCCGTGCAACTTGGGTCCCTGCAATGCCTTCTAGTCGTTGATCTTGATGTATCGTGATCAACGCCATTGTGGGTCCTCCGACCTTTAACTACGTTACGTAACCTTGGGCCCCACATAGTACAACCATCACCAACTAAGGTGATGGCACATGGTATGCCTTAGAAAGGTCCACGTCACCCCAGGACATGTCATCCGACCCCACCATGTCTATCCTTTCACTTCGAAACTTCAGGCTTCAGAGCTTCAGACTTTGGGAGTTTCAACTCCTCTACGCTCACTTTTGCCCAGAGAGCTTTCTCTCGGAGTTCACAATCTATCGACATGTGTCTTCCTTCACGATCAACGACTATGAGTGACTTCAACACTTCGGCCTTTGGGAGTTTCATACTCACAACACTTTCCTCCTCACAAAGTACTTCCACCCGAAGTACATGATCTCTTGACACGTGTCCTTCGCAACGGACGATTGCGATCTACTTCGGGAGTTTGTCACACTCCACACTAGAATCCTCTAAAGTGATTTTCCTTTGTCTTTCTAGACACGGATCTAACGGTCAAGCTCTTTTCCTACAATCTATGTTGTATATCTCCTTCAGGAGTTTATGCCTCAACACATTCCACTTGTCCCGATTGTCGAACATTGAAAGGCTTCCAGAATAACCATCATGCACCTTCTCTGGATCTGACAGTTGTAAAGGACTCTCCCTTTTCCCAACCGATCCTACGACTTCAACACCCCAAGTGTTGAGCTCTCTCTCTCTCTGGTCAAATACCACGCCTACTGTGGTTTTATTCTACCGCTACTCCTCCTGAGCTTCATAACACAACCAAGTAACCCCTTGGCACTTAGACACACTCTAAGGTTTGAAATTGGCTCCTCTGAACCCCATTTCCACTCGAAACCTTGGGTTCAAAGACCACTTATCCGGCACATCCAGGCTCAACGTTGAAACTGTGGCTCTGATAGCATATTGTAATGTCCCTGGCCATCAAACCCACTGTCAGGAAATGCTACTATGCGAAATATATATATATGTACTTATAAATAATATATGCATTAAGTCAAATTAACATATTTAATATGGATTTACTGTTGTCATACAGACTTAAACAGAATTAACAACAATTCAAACTTGCAACGAAATACATGATAACATTTCAAGACACAGACATGCATCACATATAATTAAGTACCGAATTAATGCTTATCTTTTAAACTGGCGTAACACCACCAACTGCGTGCAGACCTTCCACGAACCTCCCAGCCTTAAACCGCGTTGCTCATCACTCTCAGCAGTAGGTCACCCCCGAGTTGGGACTAAGCTCCACCAGGCAAGGGAATCCTAGGCTAAGCAAGGTCAACAGGAAGACACACAGTTTATGAGGAAGGATTCTCTCCCAAGAGCCACTTATGCCCACTGCTCACAGACTCCCATTCCCCACATGCCTGTCCCACCCCAGGAGTATACACCTTCACTGTCACCAAGACAGTCCTTCGGTTGCCAAACCTCCCTTGCCTTGGGCTTCAACAACAAGTTGAACTAGAATTCTCTGAGCTCTGTGGCAGCTACAGGACCCCCTCCAGGAGTTCTCACTTCTTCTTCGCAGTCTCTCACCTGGAGAGAGTCGCTCACAGGCCTGACAACCTGCCTCCTCAACCAAAAACACCTCCCTCACCTGGAGAGAGTGTTGCACACATGGTTGACAACCTGCTTCTTTAGATTCGTTCCAGCACAAGGAGGACCACGGTATGGCTCAGCAAGGAATGAATGAGGGTAGCCAATCACACTCAGGCAAGGGACTGCGTGGCCACAATGGCCCATAGTTAAAACACACACGGCGTAGACAATTGCAATATGCTCATGTTTCACAGAAGACAACGACCCAGACAGTTAAGAACGAACTCAAATTTGCAGAATGGATAAACCGGGTTCACAGGACACACAAGAGACACAACTCCGTCAACGGGTTTGCCACTGGTTTTCAGATGTGTGACAAGGAAATTATGCAAAGGTCAATGATGGAGGCCAAACTCAGAGAACAGATGGAATTCACGGGAATACATCAGTTGATCAAAAAGGTCTCACAGTTTTGGGTTTCAGAGCTGCGTGAGGTATGCAGCGATCAAACACAGAGGTAACACAGTTAAGACCGCGAACGATAGAATGGAGGACGAACCTCCATCACGACTCAATTCTTGGGTTAAATTGCATGTGCCTAGGCCAACACATGTCGCCCATGAAGTTGCATGCACTCCATCAAGTATGCGTTCCCTTTTTCCAGAAACTTAGGATAAAAAATTATACCTTTCACACCACTTTGGAATAATAATAAATTATTATTCAAGGAATTAAGCTCTCAAGCTTAGTCCCTCTTCCAACCTTTCATCCCCCTCTCCCTTACCCATTCTGTGGAAGCTTAGTCCCCCATCACTCTTTCTTTGTGGTTGGTCGGCATGCAACGATGTTCATATATTATATTAATGATCTGCATAATTACATATACAAAATCAGGCTCCTGGCCTTTAACACTTAGGCTCTTCGGCCTAATAAACACATCAGCCCACCAACTTATTGATAGTCGGCTCACCAGCCTACAAAACATGATTTACAATTCATAACATGATTACAATTCATAATATAACTGGGGCACTACCGGGGGATATTAGAAAAATAGTCTCAGGTTGGGTGTTAATCAAGATCACAAAAGCTAAGATAACGGATGTAGAGGATATGGATATAGTGGCGATGGCTACAGTTGGGGTCACCATGACCCAAACAATTAATCCAACATTTTTCTGATGGCACAAGAAATGGAAGGGTACAAGTAGGAAATTTAAGGTTAATCTAAGGGGGTTTGGGTTGTGACTTCAAAGTGTTTGACAAAAAACTTGCATCATAAAACATTACAACATATAGAGGAAAGGATTAACAATGAAAGTTGGGCATATCCACCAACTGTTTAACAAAAATCCAAGGCCGAAAAACTATCAGAACATTATAGCCTTAAACACAAATTGTATTCCCAAGTAGGTGGGACATTACATTGGTATTAGAGATTGTTATTCTCCCAACTAGTGAGGGTTGCTATGGAAAACAACCAAAACAATGTAGGGAACAATGGAGCCTGTGGTTCAAAGGGGCAATGAACAAGGAATCAAAGACAACAAGATTAATATGAGGAGTTTACAGATTGTTTGAGGGAGTATATGGTGCTTCGTGAGGCATTTCATGTAGCCATGTCATTCAAGGATCTTTGCACCATCAAACATCCTGAGTGGTATGAATCCCAAGTATCGGTGGAAAAGAAGGCTAAGGTGTTAAGGAAAAAGGTACTAGTTTATGAAGAATCTGATGCTTCTAAAAATGAGGAAAATGTTAACTCTTCATATGTTTCTTCTCCTGCAAGTGAGCACATGGACGTTCATGAGGCCTTAGAACCTAAGACCACAAAAGAGATTTGGGCAGAATCATAGATGGACTTGCATGCATCTAGTCATGTGGAGGATGTGCGTAATGAGGATGGTGGCACAATAACATCTAGTACACCTTTAACATTTTTCTATGAGGCCCATAACACTAGTGCACATGATGGACAAGTTGATGGTGCATATGGTGAAATGTCCCAATCATCCAATGTTAAAGATTCAACATCATACCTTGGTAGTGATGCTTATGATGACGAGGGTGTGCTACCACCTAAGTGTGACAAGGATTCAACGCCTTATCCTATTTATGACATTTATGATGATACAGACATGATTGACAAAGGTCGGGCACTTAAAAAATTGCCATGGGATATTGTTTTTTCTTCTGAGGGGCCATTCGTGGAGGAGGATAAAGAAATGGTTGATTTGGCGGATGAAAACAAATCAGAAATTTTGTATGAGGATGATAAGCCACATGAGTCCCATCATTGCATGGTATCATTTAGTCAGATAGTTGGTGTTGATGGGGATAACATTCTTTCAAATGAAAGTGAATCAAAAAATCCCTTTTGTGACAACCCCCACCATGTTGATGAAAGTGAACAAAGACCCTTAGGATTGCATGATTTGGAGGACCTATTATTGGTCACAAAGGAGAAAATTGTACAAGTGTTGAAAAGGGAAGATGGTTCTCATAAGTTTAATGAAGATGTTATTTGGAAAACCCATATGAAGGAAAGACAAAAAGGAGTGATAGGTGGAGTCGCTAGTGCTCAATTGCACATAATCAAAGAAGCACTAGAGCAGATGAAATTAGATTATTTTCAGTTGTTCATGGATAGGGACCTTTCTCTCAAGTTCGTTGAAGACAAGGAAAGGGAGGTTAAGGACCTTTGTTACTAATTGAGTTTGTCACACTCTTCATCACATACAAGGGAGACTCCATCATCTTTGGCAACTGTGACACATGAGGGCCTGAGTAGCACTCATGATTTGAGGGAGGAGCCTCTTGTGATGATCTCACATGAGGAGCATTCAGAGTTGTGGGAGTTTAAGGAGAGGTAGGACATAAAGGGTTTTGACTATGCTCCTATTTTGCATTGTGGGGATCATGAGGCATTTTTTTGGGAGAGCCCACTAAAGGCTGAAGGCTTGGCTATAGAAGAGATAGTTGAGCACATTCCTTGTGTACTAACCCACAAGGAAGTATATGCATCCATGGAATGAGTGGACAAATATATGGCATACATGGGAATGCTTTGGATACATATTCATGGGACATCAATAGAGTGATGGATATAACATTACCTATAGATACAGGATGGTACAAGACAATTCAATGATAGGTAGCAATATGCAGGGGTATTCATCGAGACACAATAGTGCACAATGGAGTTTCGGAGTGTTTCCTCCAGGGAGACATCCTAACAGAGTCCTCAAGCATCCCATTGAGTTGAGGTTACCTAGGATCGATGAGTGTATGGGTAAGCCTCACGGAGAAACATATCCCTCAATGATCGATCTTCATATGGGATATCACCAGATGAGTGCTAGGGAGTAGGATTCTCATAGGTCTACCTCCAGACTTCATTATGACTTCTTGGTCATACCCTTGGGATTGACCAACGCACTAGTCACTTTCTAGTCTTGCAAGCAGTGGAAAATTCATCTATTGCTATTATTCGATGCCCTCATTATATACAACAAGATGTGGGAGGTTCACCAGAGTTTGTTGGATGAGACGAGTGGGATTGTGGCCATGACAAAGTTCTTTCATTTGGACTTTGTGATCAGTGCCTAGGGCACACGAGGAAAGATCCAGACTCTATAGGATCGGGTCACAGAGGGGTCAACAACAATAATTAAGAGTGGTGAACTTCCAATTTGGTCGTGGGATCCTAACATTCATCCGAGTCATGATTTGACCTTTGTTCTATCATTATTCTCCACAATGACAAGTTCGTAGCGCATTTGGTCACTTTTGTATATAAAGCGCTACCAACTCAACAAAGTTTGTCAACGCAACTTATCATTCTTCTACAGGGCGCACTACGAACTCGTGATGTTGCTTTGTTTCATCATTTAAACCCACTTTGATTGGGGAAAGCGTATCAAAGAGATTTCTGGAAGCTCGATAGTCATCATCAAGTATTCAAATCTCCCTCCAACACTCGGCCAACCATAATTTTTGAATTTTCCACAAGTATTTTTGCATGATTGAAAGTATTTTGTCGGTTTTTTAACTGACTTTTGTGTACATAAGTGTTCTTTGTAATAGACTAATTTTCAAATGGCTCCAAGGAAATATCCTATCCTCAAGAAGAGGTCAGGTTTGAACCCACTGATACTACTCTTATTRAGCAAAACCYTGATCATGTAGGTTTTTTCAAGCGCATGGGATGCTGGAGGTTTTGTCARAAGCTCGAAGGATATCATCTAGAGGTTTCGAGAGACTTTGTGCAGAATTACAGGGATGGTAAGACATAGGTTGGACCCTTGGAAATGCATTTGAAAATGGATTTGATTGCAGAAGYRACTGAGATTCCTAGGACAAGGGAACTTTGGTTCAAGGCAAGGAGATTAGAAAAAGGAGGACTGGTGTCAAGACATGCTCAAGCATGAGCAGAGGGTAGTTGATTTGGTGAATGGTGTGCCAAGGAAGTGGCTATTAGAGGAGCATGATAAGCTATTGTTCATCATTCAAAGAGTTTTTTACTTGTGAAGGGAGGTACAACTGGATTTTGCAATACCATTTCAAACTACTTCTCCACTTCACTGGTAAGAAGGAAATAGATTTACCTTATTTCCTTTTCATAAGTATGCAAAGAATGATTTCATTTGCACAACGAAATCCTGATAAACTTCAAAAATCCATTTTTCACCATGCCTTAATCAAACTCATAATCATTGAACAGTTGAAGAAGGAAGGGAAGGATTGGTCCACTTTCTTGTTTGTATCTAATTACCAAATTGACATGCCTATTTCTCCTTCAAAATTCAAGACTCCTAGGAAGAAGACTGTAATATCTTCCTCTGCTCCCTCATCTGAAGTACCACAGTCCTCTGCTCCCTCTGCTCCCTCATCTGAAGTACCACAGTCCTCTCGAGACCCCATTCCTCAAGAACCTCCACCTGTCCAAGTGTATAAAAGAGATAAGAGAAAAGGAAAGGCCAAAGAGGTAGTTATTGAAGAACAAATAGAGCCTCCTATGGAGCTTCCTCAAGTGGAAATTGAAGATAACCCCCAGACTATCCAAGTCAAAACTGATACACCAACCCTCAGAAAGTCATCCAAGAGAAAACTTGTACTAACAAAGGAATCTCATCAAAGCACTGAGGTTATAAAGCCTAGAACTAGGTTATCAAGATTGAAAGTTTCTCCTCTTGAAAAGGAAGCACTTGAGGCCATAGTCCAATTAAGTGAATCTCCACCAGAATCATCTCAAGAGACAGATCAAGGACCTAAAACTAATCGGGCTCAATTACTCAAGGATGCAAACAGACAACTGAAAGAAGTTCAGGAGAAGAACCAAAAACTACATCAAGAGAATGTTACACTCAACAAACAACTTTCAAGTCAACTATATGAACTAGCAGGGGAGTGTAATCAGTTCAAGAGGAACATAAAAAAAAATATGATTCAGAGGAAACAATTGGTTAATATGTACAAACATAACCTCAGCTTGAGAGCAAACAATAGGAAGCTGGATGAAGACATATATTTGGCTAAGAACATGCTTAGTAATAAGAATTTGGCAATCTTCTTGAAAGAGACCACTTCTCCTAGTTCTTCCAAGCAAGGTGATTAATATGTAGAGGTTGTTTCAAGGTTTTGTGATCAAATGTTGCTGACCTATGATGAACATATTATATCTAAGATGTTTTGAAGTCTTATGACGGTGCATGGAAACTACATTAAGGAAGAAGGTATGAATACATGATTATTGAGATGAAGCCTGAGTAATCTCAATAATGTTAGTAAATTACAGTGGTATGTGTTATGATGAGGCAGACTCCCAGCCTTCAAAGACATTTTTTAAGCAATTTTGAAGTTTTTTGGCAAGACATGCACCTACATAAGTTTGTAGCGCAGACTATGTTTTTCCTATGGAGTGCGCTACCAACTTGTAAATTTTCAGCGAAGGAGCAAGCAAAGTCAAAATTGACTTATGTTCAGTTTTAAAAGGGGTGATTCATAGCTATGATATTAATGATGAATTAAAGAAGATTCCTCCATCCTCGAGGAGGCCTATGTGGCAATCGAAGACTTGATTTTAGATAGAGATTCCTATTCCTTAAAAATAGGATCACATCCTACCTTTTTGTAATTGGTTTAGATTTGATCTGATAAGTGGCATTCAGATCCATCTTTTGAGGATCCTAGTCGAAGTTTGTAAAGGCTATTTAAGCCCATTAAAGCTACATTGTCAAGGGTTTGAATTTGGAGAGCTTTATAGACTCTTTTATTGTAAAGACTTTTGTGATATATACTGGAATTATAAGCTTCTTTCACTGTTATTGTTCAGACCTCTGTTCATTCATCTTTTCCTATACTTGTGATTGAATGTCATGTTCATTTCTTTGTTTACTCAATAATTGATAACTGTAATATTGTCTTTGCATTGGTAAACTAGATTCTATGTATTCTTCCTTGTTATAATCAACCTTTCATCTATGTTTTTAATATACATGATCTTGCTGGTATAGTGAGTGTTCTCCATCCATTTGAGTTTAAAAAACCATCTGATCAATACCTTTTGAGAGCCTTATTTTGTCTGGATATGTTCCAGTGTCTTGAGTGAGGGAGTTGTTGAGTGAGTTATTCATTTTTTATCCAATTTCATATATTTCATTAAGCATTTGGTTAAGTTACCAAGCTCTCTCGATTTACAACCTATAGAGACTCTTGGAGTGACAACAATGTCATTCAAAGATTTTTGCACCATCAAACATCTTAAGTGGTATGAATCCCAAGTATCAGTGAACAAGAAGGCGAAGGTGCCAAGGAAAAAGGTACTAGTTTCTGAAGATTTTGATGCTTCTAAAGATGAGTAAAATGTTAACTCTTCATATGTTTCTTCTCCTGCAAATGAGCACATGGACACTCATAAGGCCTTAGAACCTGAGACCACAAAGTAGATTTGGGCAGAATCACAGATGGACTTGCATGCATCTAGTTATGTGGAGGATATGCGTAATCAGGATGATGACACAATAACATCTAGTACACCTTTAGAGTTGTCTAATGAGGCCCATAACACTGCGCACATGATGGACATGTTGATGGCGCATATGGTGAAATGTCCCAATCAACCAATGTTGAAGATTCAACATCATACCTTAGTAGTGATGCTTATGATGACGAGGGTGTGCTAACACCTAATTATGATGAGTATTTAGTGCCTTGTCCTATTTGTGACATTTATGATGATGCATGCATGATTGTAACAAAATATGACAAAGGCTGCGTACTTAAAAAATTGCCATGGGATATTGATCTTTCTTCTCAGGAGCCAAGCGTGGAGGAGATCTAGACTCTATTGGATCAGGTCACAGAGGGGTCAACAACAGTCATTGGGAGTGGTGAGCTTCCAATTTGGTGGTGGGATCCTGGCATTCATTTGAGTAATGGATTGCTTCAGATTTTGGTGAAGATCCACATAGTTGTGACAATGATTGGTTTGTTTCCCTTTTGGGATGTCAGGGAAGGAGATGCTAAGACTTATTCTATTTGGCGGGATAGATTTCCTTTTCTAATATTTGAGATCGAGT
>ML784875.1:457943-468845 GCA_009831015.1 Picea engelmannii | reverse complement strand
CCCTATTCCTAACATATATCTTACAGTGTCCTGTCAGCCACACAACTTGCTCATCCTCCAATAGAAGGTCTCGTGGTCGGAGTCAGATGGCTACTGGTGGGTATCTTAGAATGTGTAGAAGGTGGTGCTGAGGTTGCGACATTAATGTCCTCAATTTGAGTCTCCTCCTCTCCCATATGACTTTGGTCATCCTCCCATGCCCCCTATTGCTGCTCCTCCTCCATAGCAAGCTTCTCGGTCTCCACCCTCCACTCAGACATGGTGTCAGTGTTAACCAAAGAAATGGTGTCCACATTAGGGGGTCTCTCAAGCTGCTTCATCCATAGCCTTTGTAGCAAATGTAACCCATGTCATTAATGTATTGATACTCTAACCTGTAAAAGGGTTATAATAAATTTAACGAGTCTTGAGGGTCATAAGAAATGTTAGAAAGTCATAAATCATAAAAAAGTTAATAACTTGTGCTTCTTTTTGTGTATTTTTTCAAATACACTCCAATTGCACTTGCAACTTGAAGTGCTATAAGTTTGGCTAAGCACTTGAACGACAAATTTCCGTAAAAGTGATGCTTTTCCACCATAATTTCTCCCCTAAACATCTACAGCAAGAAAAAAAAGAAAAAACTTAAATTACATTTCAATCTAGTAGCAAATAGGAAATAAACAAAAAAATTCAACTAAAATTAAAATTTATTACTTGGCATTAAAATTTTCCTTTCTTGGATAATTATGTCAAAGCCAAATAGTCCATTGGCGTTCCTATACAACTACATCTCCCGATTAAGGGTTATGCGGTCAGTGGGATTTGGCAACATCCTTTGAAGACAAGTATGGAACCCTTCCATAACCTCCCCATCGAAATTGAAACTACATGGGTAAACAAAATCATGGTTGAGGATGAGTGCTGCTACATGAATGGTATGATGGAGCATCTCATTTGATCGTTCATCAATGAAATCCCACATCATTACATATTTTTCATATCCAAGATCGTCCCTCATAATAAGATCAAATAATTTCTTTGGCCCTATTCACGGCCTCAAACAAGTAACCCATTGGGGGATTTTCGCAATCAACCAAGTGAAGAACCTTTAACAAAGGTTCACCAACTTTGCACACCTCGTACACTCCTGCCTAGAAGGAATCTTGACACATTAACTTAGCAATGACTTGCCCTTCTTGTTTCTTGGTAAACGTACTAGCATGCAAGTCATTGGAAATGAACATCATCTTCACCTCCAACATACAACGAAGGAGGCGCTAAAGAGAAATGGAACTGGTGGAAAAATGAGTGATGGCAGGGTGCACCAACTCCCTATTTCCTGTGAACCTCTTCATTAGGCTAAGAACAAATCCATGGTTATATATGAATTTTGTGATGCTCCTATCTAAATGACCTCCTTGATAAAGTAGATTTTTCTCACATCCTTAAGCATCAAATCAGTGCAATGGCCATCACATGGAGTGTAGGACAATGTGGGGTGTCTCTCCATTAGCATCCTATAGGTGGCCACATGCTGCACACCTACCTCTTGGACAAACTCATCTAACAGTTCACACAAGAACAATGCATCTTTAACATGCTAGATGCATCGATAGATTTAATAAACATTGTACTCTTGGGACAATGTGCCATTAAATTAAGGAGGATCTTGCCCATCCCATCGATCCAACCATCGTAAATCACTGTGTATCCACAGCCACTAGCCTCCCATGATTGTCTTATGTTTTCCAATCTAGTAGAGGTTTCAACCTTTTCCTTTTGAAGTATTGGCCCTTGCAACTTTTCAAAAGCTAGGGGCCATATACCTTGGTCCAACAACAACAACAACATCAAATATTGCTTGCTGGTACAGATTGTTCTAAAAGGTATGTTGCTCTATAGGAAACACCTTTCCACAACCCTATTTGCTTCTTCCTTCTTTCTTGAAATCGCTAATTTGAGAGAAGATAGTGCCCATGTCTGGTTCTTGGAACAAAGAAAGGTAAGGTCCTTATGGAAGGCGAACTTGTGGATTCCCTTTCATTACCCCCTATCTTGGATAACCCTGTGATTCAAGAGGTTCTAGCTACTCATTTAGTGGCAATTTCAAGTTGGAGAGCGGCTTTGTCTTCCTTCTTGTTATCCTTTTCATGAATAGATCAATGGCAGCTCGTATAATTTCTAAGATTGAACTGGGACAAAGGTCAACCTCATGCTCTGGGATTCTAGTGAGGTGGTATTTCAAGCAGCTAATCCCTCCTGTCATAACTTTTCCACATAGCTTACAAGTTACAACTCAATTTTTGCTGGTTTGTCCCATCACAAGGTTCACCTTATTGTCAAAATGGTCCAAGACTCAGAAGTCTTTGGCATGTTTGCAAAGCGATGTTCAAACTTAGGGAAAAAATCAAAATAAACAGACACAAAAGAATGCTGATAAAAAAAATCAAACCGATAAAGTTGTTCTATGACCTTTGAAAAATCGATAATAAGAGGCAAGCACTATGCACTTTGCAAACCCTTTCATAAGTCTAAAATGAAAAAACTCTTTACACGAATTTTAACACATACCTGGGAATATGAAAAAAGCAGATAGAAATCAATCCCCACTCCACAAAAATTCTTTGATGGCGATGAAATCCCTTGTTTGGCCTTCCTAAAATCGATGGTAGATGGTGACAAACTCCTTTGCTCTCAATCCCCATTTGCTGGAGAAAACCTTAAAAAAATCAAATTCTGGGCTTATATAGTGTTTTTCTACGGGATCAACGATTTTGATTTTTTTCATATCATAACCCGTTTTTTTCCAAAAGATTGAGATATTACTAAATATTGTGATGTCCCCATTTTTGCTAAAAATTGTGATTTTTGCCTGGCAAATTATTGTGTAGGCTTGAACATCATGAAAGTTGTTACATCAGCAATAAATTGGCTATGTTTGCAATAGAGGCTTAAACAAAGTTGCTTTTGCTAGTTTTGACTCATTAGATGATAATTTTGCCCCAACTTTCAGGTGTTGCTGCTGATTTCTTCTCCACATTTTAAATTAGTATGTCTTTTGCATGTTTGTGACATAAAAATTCTCTCCTTTTGCTAAATTTCCATGGCCAACAAAGCTAAAATCTGTCATCTCAAATGTTGCATTAAATCTGCCTCTAGCTGCTCAAATAACTTTGATTTGCTACCTATAATGCTCACGTTATCAAGAACTAAAATATATAGCAACAATCATAATATCACCCAAGTCTTTTTTTGGGGGAATATGCCTCTATTTTATATTTTTCATTAATAAAATGATGTATACAAAATCATATTAATTTTTCATATGTGCATTTAATGCTTGCATCACACAAAATAGGCCCCGAGGATATTATTAAAAAAGTGCCTGAAAAACAAATAAAATCCTTGTAGGGAGCCAATACAGTTGACTGCTAATCCATSAAGCATTTAACAGTGTAGTAAAAAAAGCCAAACAACTTGCTGGCTTAGGCTCTGGGCCTCACATTATCAAGAACTAAAATATATGGCAACRATCATAATATCACCCAAGTCTCTTATTTTGAGGGAATATGCTTGTATTTTATTTTTTTCATTAATAAAATGATGTATACAAAATCATATTAATTTTTCATGTGCATTTATTGCTTGCATCACACAAAATAGGCCCCGAGGATATTATTAAAAACGTGGCTTGAAAAACAAATGAAATCCTTATAGGGAGCCAATACAGTTGAYTGCTAATCCACCAAGCATTTRACAGTGTAGTAAAAAAATCCAAACAACTTGCTGGTTTAGGCTCTGGGCTGCACATTATCAAGAACTAACATATATGGCAACAATCATAATATCACCGAAGTCCCTTTTTTTGGGGGAATATGCTTCTATTTTAATTTTTTCATTAATAAAATGATGTATACAAAATCATATTAATTTTTCATATGTGCATTTAATGCTTGCATCACACAAATAAGCCCTGAGGATATTATTTAAAAATTAAAAGGTGCCTTGAAAAACAAATAAAATCCTTGTAGGGAGCCAATACAGTTGACTGCTAATCCACCAAGCATTTAACAGTGTAGTAAAAAAAGGCAAACAACTTGCTGGCTTAGGCTCTGGTGGCTACCACTGCAGCAGGAGGTTGTGGCTCATTATCATTGCCTTTTGTGGGCCAGCATACATCCCTGGGTGCTCATGTGGTAGTGCAGGGCTCCGTCTTGCTTCTTGTTCTGGTCACTTGCTTTCTAAAATGGCAATAAATAAGTAGAGATAAGATAGACAATACTGTGATAAGATTTGTGTTCTTTTGGGTGAGCTATTTTTGGCTGGACTCTATCCTTATCCTCAGCAGTAAGATTTGAAACAAATTTTGTTCTGTAAATCTGTTACTATGCTATACAAAATCAAGTGAATTTAGATTCTATATCTTCTTTGTGCGTGTCTTGTGTGAGTGTGTTATCTGAAATCTGAGACCATAAAAAGGTTTCTGATTTCAACATTCTGTTTATTCAGATTTTAGAGGGGCATGTAAGTTTATCCTATCAGCGATTGTGAAAAATCAGGCATTGTATTATTTAGATTCTCTCATGGATTGACAAGCTGCAGTTTTGAGGATATATGGGAGTGTCTATATATTTGTTGAACTATTTGCTTGTCTGGTTTAGATATACAAAATGGAAAACCTCTGTTACCGGACCCTTCAGGTTTGGGGGCTGGATCCCCGGATCCGAAACGGATCTGGATCTGCCTAGGATTCACTCCTTGTGAAACACCGCTTCCGTGTATTCCAAAAATCTTTACACCAATGCAGGATTCTTTACGCCCCTGTTGTGTATGTTAATTTTCCTAACCCAGCACCCGGCAATTAGTTCCAAATAAAATCGCATTTATTGAATAAATGCACAGCTGAGTTATCAAACAAACTACAGTGGAAGCAAAAATATGGAAACCATACACAAGGTACACACGTAATTTCTGGGTAAAATACCCTTGGAAAAACCCCAAAGGGAAAACCAGTACCCTGTTGATTTTATTAGATAAAACCCTGGGCTCCCATCCTGGGATAATGGCCCACCCGAGGTAAATACAAATCAGCAAATAGCCAAGCCTTACAAACCTCAAGATCAGTCCTTCGATCTTGCTGGTTGGCTGCTATCTCCCTTGCTGCTCCTTTGCTCGTACCTTGCCCCTGCACACTTGGATGAATGTCCTCCTTCACCCAATCAATGAGATCTTACTCATTTTGTGTGTGTCTACTCTCACTTAGGCTGTCTTTTATAACCTAGAGTTTACCCTAAATCCAAAACCCTAGATCTCCAAAGTGATCAACGGCTGAGATCTAATCTCGCGTTCACTTGAGATCTAACGGCTAGGATTTAATGTAATTACTAATTACTAATGCCAAATACTTAGGCATTTAATTAAATGAAACTCACATTAATTACAAAAGTGCATTCACTTTAATAATCACTTAAATAATGTGAATCTCCTAAGTCCTGAGAGGCATTAAGGGAGACTCCCACGTGTTAGACACAGACCGACGTGGAAGTACCTGTCCGATGCTACTAAAACATCAACAGTATAATCCAAAATCTTTCACACATGTCAAACTCATAGAAATGCCGGCCTCAGGCCAATGGGAAGGGCAGTTGACGGACCTGATAAAGTTTAATGCATAGTGAAATATATTAAAAGTAAAGTTGAATGCACAGTTTTGAAATATATTAAAAGTAGAGTTTATAAATCCTCATTACAATGTTATTAAGGTTTGCCCCCCTTAAGTTAATGTTATAATATAATAATATCTAGTCCCCCTAGTTCATAAATCTAAAGTTTATATAACAAATGCAGAAGTTTAAATTTATAATTTAATCTGTATAAAATAATTACTGTAAAATACTTATAAATAGTATGTTAATTATAAATCTATTAATTATTTTATTTAAGTACTACATATTAAAAATATATATATAAGTTATATATTTAAAATTTTTATATAAATTTTATTTTTAAAAATTATAAAAATATATTTATATTGTTTGTACTTGCCGTTTCCCGGCCATATCCAGATCCTGGCTTTTAAAAAAACTGGCGGATCTGTATCCGGATCCGGATCTTAATCCAGATCCGAATCTTGGTAACTTGGTGGAAACCTTCATGAGACAAAGTGCTTTATATAATGCTGTAGGCAATTTGCTTAATTTATTGGGTGGAAATTCTTCTGACCTTTTCATCAATATGATTCCTAGGGCATTTACAAGGAAAAAAGGAAGGAGCAGTGTTACAGTGGATGAGCTTGTACACGCAATCACCCCAAAGGGCCGATGTAAGTAGTTCCACTGCTTGTGTGTTTGTATAGTGGTAGAAGTGTCCATTTTCATTATTTGTCATTGTTTTGTACCAAAAGCTTTATCATGAAGTTGTTGCTGTTAAGATTTATTCCCCAACCTGTCACCCAAATTTGTAGGCCTTCATTATGGCCTTTTAGCTGATTCATTGGATAGCAGGGTGAACTGTAGGAGGTTAACGACCTATATATTTCTGGTCCAAATCACAGTTTCAGAAATTGTTCCGAGTATGTGTTAATAGCTGTACAAATTTGACCTCTAAGCACTGAATGTTTTTCTATGAAGTTTTTTTTGTGTTGAAAAACATCAGAATGTGAAAGAAAAAACTAAAAGAAAACAAAAGAAGATTTGTTGGCTAAATATTTTAAAATGGCATTTGATTGAAATTAAAATTTTCCATCCTAGAAACGTGTTTGAAAATGTTTCATTCACTGATATGCATTTAGTAACTTTTGTGACTTGTCCAAATTTTCAGTGGGTTCTGACTAGCTTTTGCAAACATTTGAACCACGAAGGTCTGTTGACTAATATTTCAAGCTAGTTTATTTATCACATGTATAGTATACACATACTAAATTGTACAAAGAATTTGGGAAATGTTAATTGTATTCTACAATTAAAGCAACGTCTTTAGCCTTTTGTTTTGTATAGTAAAGTTTACATGGAAAACAAAACCAAGAGACTTGTATAACTTAATGGGATTTGTCCTACAGACACATGACAAGTAATAATCAGCTGTATTTTAAAGCTGAGTTAAACCTGAGGTAGTAGATAAAGTTTGTAACTTTGTAGTGTAGGAATCTATTAGGCCTGGTTAGAAATAAATTCTAAATTGAAGATCTCTTCAGATTTCTCTATAGTAGACATAGGCATTGAATCTTGACAAGGAATTGCTGAAGGGGGCTTTGGCTTGTTGAGAATTATAGCTTGGACAGGGACTTCCGCACAAGTTCAATGTGAATGTGTGAGAAGTAGCTCGAGATATTTTCAAAAAGTAATTCTATTTTGTAATTCACTTTAGTAAAAAAGTGAACAGTCTTGTTTTTAGCAATCGAGTCTAAAAAGGTTATTTTATGCATGCATGACTTAGACTGGGAGTAATCTCAAAAATAGACTACAGTTTTGGTCTTGGCTAAAAGTATAAAGATAGGACAAGATAGAAGGTTTAGACACACATAAACTGTTGAGCAGGTTGAACGCCTGAGAGAGAGAGAGAGAGAGAGAGAGAGAGAGAAACCAGCAGGAAAGAGGTGTTTTCAGGCAGCGAGTACAGGGCTCCATATAGTTTCATACAGTTGTATGGACAGGACAGCGCGGAGTCGTACAGTCATACGGATAACGACTGTACAATCTGTACAGTTGCCTGTACATCTGTGCAGCCAGGCCATACTTTCTTAGCAAGCTGTCTCGCTCAGTTCAGAGGGTGATTTTGGTAACTGTGCAGCGGCTTGGTTTTCGCAGCTTGTGGAGGTTACCTTATAAGTTTTTCGAAGGAATGAAAAGCTATTTTTGGAGTAATTACCCATGTATGTGAAATTGATTTTATGGTTCCGCTATTTAATTTCCAACTATTGTGTGATTGATGCTATGGTTTGAATTTAATTTCAGCATTAATTAAATTCAACAATCACTTGTTCGATTGAGATCATAAGGATTTTAGTGATCCAGTCTTTTATTTTTTACATGGTATCAGAGCTAGATCTCTGATTGAGATTCTCAGGGATTTGTAGCAGTAAATCTATTGCAGGGAAGGACCAACAATTAGAAGGTGTCAAAGTTTTATTTTCAGATTTGGGAGTTTGTGTAGTAGATCTTAGAAAAGACAGCAGTAGGTAGCTCACAACAAGAGGGAACTGAAGGCCAAGCAGATGATTTTGGATGTCATAAAGGATCATTTGATCCCTCATGTATCTAAGAAGAAGACAACAATGGAGATGTTCAATGCCCTGGTTAGTCTCTACTAGAGTCGGAACATAAACATGAAGATGATATTGTAGAACGAACTCAGATCCACAGTGATGACCAGATCAGACACAGTAATCAATTATCTTATGAAGATCACATGGATTCACGATCAATTTGCAATAGTTGGGGAGAAGGTTGAAGATGTAGAGTTTAGTGAACATGGCACTGAATAAATTCCCATCTTCACGGGAATCATTTGTCAAAGGTATTTGTGCTCAAGAGAACCTTCCTAACTTTGAGAGGCTTTGGGATGACTGTATCTAGGAGGAGACTCGGATGGAGTCTAAGGCTAACAAGAAGGATGGTGATGAAATCCTAGCTCTATTTGGTTAGTCAAATAAGGGTAGAGGTAAAGGACTTAGCAAGGGTAAGGGAAAGAGTGAGGAGTCTGTTAAATTATGAGTTTGATTCAATACTGTAAGTTTCTTTTACTTCTGACTGTATTTTTAACTTAGATTCTTAATGCATAATCAAAAGTTAAAACTGAACAGTAAAAACCATAGAGAATAACCAACATGCATTTTCACACCATACGTACCCTGGGGAAACCCTATACAGGGAGAAAAACCCCAGAAAACAAGCTTCATTTATTGCAAAGGCAATGTACGACCACTTACAATATATCCACCATGAAAACTCTGCTCTTAAAGAGCTTGCCAATGACTCTAACTTGACTGTAGACTATTGAGAGACTACGCTGTTATAAGCTCCTGTTACAGACCAACATTGAAGGTGTAACTCGCTGCCTTCTTGGACTGATATGCTGCCCTTTAATGGACTGATACTGCTGCCTGCTATTTGACTGATACACAGCCCTAAAATGGACTGATACTGTGCCCTGTTGTGGACTGATATAGCAGCCTCCTGTGTACTGGTATTCATTTTCTATATTGACTGTTATAGCATCCTCCCGTGGACTGATATGCGCTGCCTATATTACTGTTATAGCAGCTTCATTTCTGGACTGATATTCGCTGCCTATATGACTATTATAGCAGCCTCCTGTAGACTGATATGTGCTGCCTATATGGATTGATATACTTCAGCACATTAAACCAGCACTCACACCCTCACAAAACACAATGACAATAAGGAGGGTTGACCTCTGCCTATATAGGAATGGAGAGGTGAAGGAGAGGGCTTGAATTAGAAACTTTATTGCATGCTAGACATAACTCAGCTTTACACTTTAGTTCAAGTTTAGAACTTGACTTTACACTTCAGTTACAACTTGCCCTTGACATGGCACTGCATGTTATGCCAACTCAACAATTGACTCGACCTTGACTGGACATGCATGCGAACCAAGGCTGTTGGGAGCGGAAGCGGGAAGTGGGAGCTGGAGCGACAATTTTCAAAAATTTCCGGGAGCGGGAGTGTTTTTTGTATAATACATAAAAATATATATATTTTGATGCATATATATTAAAAAAACATGCAGAAAGGCGAATCAATTGCAAAAAACACGAAAACATAGATACAAGATCATTTAACTAATTGATTAGTGATGATGATTAAAGAATCAACCATTTAGTACACATATAACATCAATCATAAACATTTGTCATCAATAGATTGTAATAGACAACATCAACCACAAAATGTAATAGACTCTAGAGCATCATATTTATTACCAAAGAGTTGTAAGATTCAGTGAATAGTTCAAATTTCAAAATTCAAACTTCAAAGGTAAATTGTCATATAATGTTCATAACTTCATTGTTTATGGAACAAGCCATAATAAAGAGTCAAGACAGTACTAAGTTCTAGAGACTACTTATAAAAAGGAAAAATAAAAAGAGATCTAATATATATTAACAAGTACTAAGTGCTATGCTCTAAGTTTTACTGCCATGAGAAACTTCTAGTTTCTTTTCTCGTGCTCTTTGAGTTTGAAGAAGAGGAGTAGGTGGAACTTGGAAGTGTTTGTGGAACACAACCAGTGGCTGAATGGCTCCCACGTGACAATGGACGTTGTGAAGATAAAGGAAAAATTGATGCATCTGGAACGCTGCTAGTAGATGGGGGTGGCAAGTCTCCTCCCAAAATATGATCACCATCATGAACACCCAAAAGTTCTGCTTCCAAGCGCTCTAAAACCATGGCTCCATCCTGACCAAAATATATTGGGGTATTTATCCTCAATGATTGCTCTTGTTGCCTTACAATTAACAACATTATTAGTGATGACTTGGATAACATTCTAGTGCCCAATCTCTTGAATGGTTTTAATCAGGGCATTTGCAATATTAATACATATCTTGTAGCGATCTGAGTAGTCATGGGTTGAAAGGAAGACTGCACCACTAGCAGACACATCGAGAATATTCATCAATGGCCTGCCTTTCACATTTTTCCAACCATCAGATACAATTGATACCCGATGTTGGTTCCGATCATTTGTAAATTTTCCTAGAGCACCTTGGATTTTGGCTCTTTCCCTGTCAAGTCCCAAGGTTCTAGCTTTGTCATACTCGAGGCTCCTGTATCCTTTAGGGGCACCATTGATGACTTGTAGCATTTCATGCCAAGATGGTGAGCGAAGAACATTGAATGGTATATCACATGCATAGAGAAACCTAATTTTTTTTGCATCCACATCATCTCTACA
>ML784875.1:373942-456434 GCA_009831015.1 Picea engelmannii | reverse complement strand
AACTTTTGCTAGATGCCTTTACTTTTGCTCATGGCTCACAAGGCTTGACGAGGCTCACAGAGGTTGTACGTTCCCCCTGACTTTTGCATTAGATTTACATCTTGACTTTTGTCTTAGACTTACAAGGCTTCTACCTGTGCCTTGGCTTGACTCACAAGATCATATGGCATCTCGTTCGTCCTGACTTTTGGTTTAACTCACAGAGGTTGTATGTTCCCCCTGGCTTTTGTCAATACCTCACAAGGCTGGTTGATTCCCCAAATCTCCATGGCTAGCCTTAGGGGGTGGCCCATATGGCCACTCATTGGAGAATGACTGTCGATGCTGCCAAATTTAACAGAGTCAACCTCCCAGCCAGGAAAGAAGGACTTGAGTAAAATCAGTGCTTCCTTTGTCATAAGATTGGTCATTATGCATCACAACTTCTAGAGAAGAAGAAGGGTAAAGGGAAGTAGTAGCAGCAACAAGTAGCAACATCTACAAAAACTCAAATGAACGAGTTTGCTGCCAAGTTCGAGAAGGATTTCTTGTTGGAATCTTGCCTTTTTACCAACGCCATTTCGAGGAATGCATGGTATGTGGACAATGGGGCATCTTGACATATGACATTAGCTCGACAATTGTTTTCTAGTCTAAAGAAACAAGACTCATGAGTACAGGTTGAGCTTGGTGATGATGCCAAGTACTCAGTAGAAAGAGTTGGTACTATTCCCTTCCAACTCAAGTCAGGTAATTCTTTAGATTTTGATGATGTCTTGTTTGTACTAAGTCTCGAAAGGAATTTGCTTTCAGTTTAGGTTATGGAAGATAAGGGATTTGTAGTGGAGTTCAAGAACCAATATGACCTCATCAGATCGAAGGAATCTAGCCTAGATACAACTCAGGTAATAGGGGTTAGAGAAGGTGATTTGTACAGGTTGCAGGGTGAACTTGTTCGAACCTTGGTGCATGACAGTGATAGCTTGTGTGAGTTGCGGCACAAGAAGATGAGGCACTTGCATCATAGGGTGTTGCCTATTCCAAGGGAGATAGTCACAGGTTTTCTAGTGTTTAATATTGAGCAACATGGTGTATGCAGAGGGTGCACTCTTGGCAAGCATGCCAAGGCTGCTTTCCCAAACAACGAGCATAGGTCTAAAGGGATTCTAGACCTAGTACATTCAGATGTTTGTGGATTGATGTCAGTAGCGTCAATAACAAGAAGCATGTATTATGTTTCCTTTATTGATGATTTCTGTCGCAAGACTTGGATTTACTTCTTAAAGACCAAGGATGAGATCTTTAGCAAGTTTCAGGAGTTCAAAGCTCTAGTTGAAAACCAAACAGGGAAGAAGATCAAAGCCTTGAGATGGAACAATGGGGGTGAGTATACCTCCAAGGATTTCGAGGGTTTCTGCAAGGAGGCAGGAGTCAAGAGGACGCTGACAGTTCCGTACAACCCACAACCGAATGGGATTGTAGAGAGGAAGAATCGATCCATCATAGAGATTGTTAAGGCCATGATACATGACTAGGATTTGTCGATGTTTCTTTGGGCAGAGGCATGCAACATAGCAGTCTACATCTAGAACCGATATCCTCATAGGATCTTGGAGGAAAAGATACCAGAGAAGGAATTTATTGGCGTCAAGCCAGAGGTGAGTCATTTTCCCATCTTTGGTTGTCCAGTTTATGTCCATGTAGCGGTAGAGAAGAAGACCAAGTTGGAGCCCTCAAGTAGGAATGGTTTATTTGTGGGTTATAGTGAGACTTCAGAGGCTTACAGGGTCTTTATTCCAGAGCAAATGAAGACAATAGTAAGTAAGGATCTAAAGTTTGAGGAAGACTTTGCATCCAGGAAGTCTCATGAGCCTATTCCAATGACAAAGGAAGTGCAGGAAGCTTCGAAGGTTGAGTCAGGGTCACCATTGATTTCCAAGGTAGAAGAGCAGCCTTCAAGTGAAGAGGGGGAGACTGGAGTCCCTTCCACTTCTGTCAAGAGACCTCGATGGTTCACTCAGACATTGAGGGATGCTCAAGAGCATGTTGAGACTCCTAGGAGCACATTTAGAGAGAGTAGACCTCTGAAGAAGTTTCCAGACTACATGGAATTGATTAGCAACATTCTAGTTCCAACTTTCAGGAGGTAGCAGACCAACAGGTATGGCGGGATTGCATGGTGGAGTACACCTCCATCATGAAGAATGATGTTTGGGACATAGTGCCAAGACCTGAGGGGAAGTCAATTGTGAATTCTAGGTGGTTCTATAGGATCAAACATGCTGCAAATGGTGGCATTGAGAAGTTCAAAGTGAGGTTTGTTGTGAGAGGGTTCTCCCAAAGCGAGGGAGTGGACTATGTGGAGACATTTGCTCCTATCGCCAGGTACATTTTCGTTAGAGTAGTTATGCCCTTGGTTTCGTTTATGGGATGGAGGATACATTAGATGGATGTGAAGACAACTTTCCTTAATTGGATCATTGAGGAAGAAGTGTACATAGAGCAACTTCAGGGCTTTGAGGTAAATGAGAAGGAGTTCCATGTGTGAAAGCTTAAGAAAGCCTTGTATGGACTCAAGCAGGCACCAAGAGCATGGTATTTCAGGATTGATGGATATCTATAGAGTATGGGCTTCACCAAAACTGAAGTAGATCCTAACTTGTATTATATATTTGTTGGGACTGATTTGCTTGTTTTGGTGCTATATGTAGATGATGCGTTTGTAATAGGTACAAAGAAGCTCATTGCAAGGTGCAAAGCAGACATGGGAGCTGAGTTTAGGATGAAGCACATTGGCACTTCTTGGGTTCAGAGGTTTGATAGAGACTAAGGGAGATTTTTCTTGGGCAAGATAAGTATGCAATTTAGATCTTGAAGAGGTTTTAGATGGAGAATTGCAAACCTATGGCCACATCCATGATCACTAATTTGAAGAAGGTGACAACTTCAGATTCAAAGTTGGTGGATCCCATGTTGTATAGACAACTGATAGATTCTTTGATGTATTTGGTCAACTCTAGGCTAGATATATGTTTTGCAGTGAATACGTTGAGTCAGTGCATTGGTGGAAACAAGGTAGGAGCATTGGGTAGCAGCGAAACATGTGCTCGGGTATTTGAGGGGCACAATGGAGTATGGTTTTAGATATCTTGGAGGTGTTGAAGTGAAGTTGTAGGGGTATTCAGACTCAGATTGGGCATGCAATGTAGTAGACAATAAAAGCACTTCAGGGTGCTGCTTTAGCTTGGGATCAACGATGATATCTCAGTTTAACATGTAGCAGACTTCTGTAGCACTTAGTGTTAGAAAGTAATAGATGTGCTCGTTTAACCATAAACAATATAACAATATTGTCACCCAACCATAGGCCGAAGCCACCCCCGAGCACCTTAACCTTGACAGAGAATGATTCCGGAAGCAAACCAATAGCCAACTAAGGCTAATGCATCAAGTAAAGATAACCAAGACTGATCAGAAATTCCAACCATAACCAATAGAAAGTCCGAGCCTAAACCAAGAATACAGATTGCAGTAGCTGCCGACTGCAGCTACTCCCCAGACTTGCGCACTTGCCCAGTTTCTGCAGTGCGCACTTCTTCACTGCTGAAATTTCGAGCTGTGTGTACAAAATGAGGTTTGGCTATTTGTATTTATACTGTTTTCCTGAGCTGTTTGGGCCAACTTCTCATTCTGGAGGCTAAATACTTAATATTAAATATTTCCTTGAGCTGACTTATCTTCTAGGGTTAAGTTTAATGCCTTAGGGTTTCTTCTTGCTTCTCGAAATATTCTATTCTCGTCAGGGTTACAGGTGGAGGTAAATACCTCCCACAACTACCATAATATCAACACTCCCTCCTAGCTAGGGAGGTATTGAAGGCAATGGTCTTGAGCACAAACATACCATTCAACCGGTAGCATCATCATAGCCGTTCAGGCTATCTTATGATTAGATCACGAGCACCATTATCACTATCATCTGATAGCATCAACTGCATCATCTCTAGAAACCATACTCCATCTGAGTAATCAAGCATGATGCTGAATAAGTCACTCACTCCACAGAGTGATACAAGGACCATTCTTCTAACCTGGACATACGTCCTAGAAGAATGACTATCCCAACAGATTCTAAAAGCTATGCCATGGACTATAGAGACCATTCTTATAGGAATGCCAATCTAGGATTATTTTCTAATCAAGTCATAGAGATCCGTCTCAACCTATATGCCTTAGAAAATATCAACACAACTGATAGTCTACATGGTAATCAAAACAATGTCATTCAATAGAACACAACTGTGTCTATCCATAGTAGTACACAACTACAATCCAGTGGTACACTACCACACCAAGTAGCACACAACTACGTAATCAATGATACATAGTCACAACCAGTGGAATACATCCACCACAGTAGCATACATCTACTGTCCAGAGACATACAGTTTCCATCGCAATCATATCATCTGATATCAACCTGCACAGAAAACAATATCATGATATAAACTGAGTCATCTGGGCCATTCTTCCACTCACATCTGTGAGATTTGGAAGAGCATCTGCCCTAAGAAGGTAAAACATCAACCATGAGCTATCTAGAGTCTGGACTATTCTTCTGAAGCATAGAAGAATAATTGTCCTGATTTCTTATCCTGGACCATTCACCTAACTGGGCCATTCCTCTGGCACTAAACAAAGTGCAACCTGGAGAAGATGAGTCTGCCCTAGGGAATGCTTGTCCCTGATCGCTGAACCTAGACCATTCACCTAACTGGGCCATTCCTCCGACACTAAACAAAGTGCAACCTGGAGAGAATGAGTCTGCCCTAGGGAATGATTGTCCGAACCATTTCCTAAGGAAATGACTGTCCTGCACCAACCTCCAAAACGGACCATTCTTCGAAACTACTCACAACTGTGAACTTCGAAAGAATGACTGCTCGGCGAGGTAGACCATTCTACTTGACCACTACTGAGAGTGACTGTCAAGAAGAAAGACTGTCCTAGACCATTCCCCCACACTGGCCACAAGGGGAATCGTTGTCTATGGTACATCAATCTATCGAACCATTTTCGTTACGAAAATTGATCGTCTGATCTTGACCATTTTCCGAACTGGAAAATGCCTGTCCGTTAGAAATCTCAAACCATTTTTCGATTTGGAAAAGGAACTGCTCATCCTAGACCATTTTTCGAACTGAAAAATGACTGTCCATAAATCAATAACACACCAGTGCTCCCTCCCAACCGGGAGTCATCTCTTCCCTTTTCAATAAGGAAGTCGTCTCCATGAGCTCCAACTTGTTTCTTGAGTATGCAAACTTTTTCATCTTGAACAGAGGCTTTACCAAAATATCTACTATCTGCTCATCTGTGGAGATATATATTGGAGAACCACTTCTCTTTTCTGGACCTCATCACGGAGAATGTAATGCTTGATCTCAATGTACTTCGGTCTTTCTGGAACATTGGTTTTCTCTGAAGGCTTCATATAGCTCTTGATCATTATAGTATATCATGGTTGGATTCAACTCTTTTGTTTCCTGCTAGATCATGACATCATGGCAAGGCTCAAACTAGAACATATCCAAGTGGCACTTCTTCTATCATCACGAGAGTTTGTCATGGATTAACAATCCATCATCCTGGACTTCTGAGTAACCATTCTGATACAATATCTCTGTTATAGAAAGTTTTCACCACACTTCTGTTGTGCATTGGAGGTTCTACACCAAGTTGTCTTCTTCCATCTTCATATAAGAGTGTCTTTCTAGTATACCTCAAAACCTTGAGGTTGCTCTACATACGTTTCTTTGTTCAATTCCTCTGTTGAGGAGAACAATCCTTACATTCCTCTGATGTGAACTCCAACCCATGGATATTGCAGACGATATAATGGCTCAGGTAGAGGTATGTCTGGCTACTGGAACAAGCTATCATCATAGTCTTCTCCCTCCATCTGGGAGAAGCTCTAATTCTGAATCTCGCAATGCTTCCATTCATAAGTCTTTCATACGTTGTTCTACATCACAACTTCCATTTCTTCTGCTTGATTGCTTCTAGTGGGTTAAAACCAAGTTGGTAGTCTTGTTATTCTTGATATAATGATTGGTTGTTCTGGCTTTTCTTTCTCTCTTGGAATCTTCATGTTCTTCCTCATGTTTCTCTTTAGCTCTTGGGTCCATGGAGTTTTCTATAGATTCCATGCTCTGAAGATTCCAACTTCTTCCTTTCATCATAGGATCATGGATGTGGATGGACAACCAGGGATACTTTAGGGCTTCGTTTTGAAGAAGACTTCTTCTAAAGTCAAACTGAACACGTGCTGCTTTTCATGGTTGCTACCATCAATGGGAACATGGATAGATACTTCATAATCCTCGATGGATCATATTATTTAGGATTAGCTCCCTCCTAATCCTTGCTTCATGTATGAATGCATGCTCTTCTCTTGGAATTATATAATCGACTCCCTCCATCTATAAGAGATTCCACACTTCCGTTTGCATCCTTATTGCCTTCTGTAAAGTGTCACAAGTCTTTTTCCAATTTCCTTTTGATTGCTGACTTCTTTCTGTTTTTACTTCTTCCAGGTTTCTTCAAGTTTGATTATGATTTCGGCTTATCTTGCAGCTGTTACTTATGTTAATAGCTTCCATAGGAATTGTTACCAAGGATTGCCAATGTACATCATCATTTTCATGTGTATTGCGTGACTTGTAGTCATCGTGATAGCAATCCTTATCTTGTTATTCTTCCATAGGTGTTGTTTCTCTTTGATCTTCTAAGAAATAGATATGCAAGATATGTACATAAATTATGTAAACATGGCATGTACAAGAATTATGAAGAATATTGTTACCTTGTCTTAGAAGAAGAAGTCTGTTTTATCCTGCTTGGCCTTCTTTGAGGGTTCCCTTTCTTCGACAACTGATGCTTCGTGTGTTTCCTTCCTTTTCTTTAACTTGGGACAATGATTCTTGTAATGACCATATTTTCGATAGTTAAAGCATTGTATTTTTGACATATCTTTCTCTTGATTTGGTTTCTTCTTTGAGCCAAACTTCTTTTTATTCCTGAAATTCTTGAACCTTGCTGTGAAGGCTTGATCATCGTATTTCTTTTGGGGTTTCTCTTTTGCACTAATCCTTGATTCTTCTTGTGCACGGCAGGTCCAATGTAATGTTCCCGACTTGGCTAGTCTGGGAAACGTTGCTAATGTGTGTGTAGGATCAAAGGTTTACAACATATAAATGATCATACAAATAATAAACGCGACAAAGGACTGCAAGTTTGTATTATGATATCTCTGTGGATTACAAAATGGCCGAATGTGGCTGAATAACTGACAATACTCGACTAGATCAACATACAAAGGATCTTAGCCGGAAAATAAGCAACTGCGGCTGGAAAATAACAACACTCGGCTAGATCAAAAGACAAAAGGATCTTAGCCGGAATACAAATAAGCAACTAAAAGATAATACCCGGAATATGGGAGCACTGCGGAATCAATGAAGAATGATGGAAGACCTGTATGATCTTCCCGGTGACTAGGGTGTGCCTTTCAACACCGAAATCAGCCAACTGGTGTCTTCCTCCTAGAATACACTGAACTATCTCTTCTGAGATGTGCCTCTTCTCCTCAATGACAAGTCATAATCTGCATAATGATGAATTAGGTCGCTGACCCTTCCTTTATAGCTTTCCAAAACCCTAAATCATACTGAAACCCTAAATCACTGTTGAAACCCTAATTCACTGTTGACTTCTATTTTTAACTCATAATGACTTAAAAGCACTGTTAACCCTTGTTAGCTCAATGTCACTTTCCGAATATAACACCCGTGACTAGAGTGACCTCTAGTAACCCTGTTTACCCCTCTTTGGCCCTGGCTATAGTCTAACGGGGTGGTTTAGACCACTAAGCCTCCTTTTCCGGAGCTCCTATTTGGAAAGGGACATTACATCCAAAGTTCTTCAAATGTGGGATACTCCTTTCTTGTGTTCATGCTTGTAGCAAATGCATCCCATGTCTTGGGAAGGCCATTGAGTACTATGTTTACTAGTTCCTTCTCTGAAATGATTTCTTCAATAGCTTGTAGTTGATCTCTTAATTGAGAGATTCTCACAAGTTATGATGTTATGTTGTTATGTTCTTATCATCATTCATTTTCATGTCACGGAGCTCATTCTTTCAGACTCATTACTTGTCCAATGTTTCTGACTGAGAAGAGGTTTGTTAGGGCATTGTACATCTTCTTAGATGAGTCAAGATGGGAGATGTAGGGTATCAAGTGGTCTTTTATAGAGTCCACTATGATACTCATGGCGTTGATGTCATTGTCTTTGATCTTCTCCATAACTGCAACGTTCTGAGGTTTCTTCTCTTTTCCTTTTTCGAACTGTGGTTCCACGATCTTTCCTTTCACGATATCCAACACTTTATTCTTGGCAAGGATGAGGTCAATTCTTGTCTTCCATGCTCTGAAGTTAGAAGCCCCTTCTAACTTGTTTTTTGACTTCATAGAGTAAGTCATAACTGCTTTGACTTGGTCAACCTTTGACTTTGACCAAAAACTCAAACTTGATGTCTTAGCTTGCTGAGAGTACCAGGAGGTGCACTAGGCTAGGGCGCACTGGGTTATCCAGAAATTAGGTCAATCTCTTCACTTAAGGTGCCTCAACAAGAGGGTTAGGGTTTCGTTGCTGCCGCAAAAACTAGCTGCAACTGCAACTGTAACTGAGCAAATCCTCCCAATCTATCTTCCAACGGTTAGACTGTTCGAAGATAGTGTGGGCCCATAACCTGTTAGAAAGTAATAGATGTGCTCGTTTAACCATATACAATATAACAATATTGTCACCCAACCATAGGCCGAAGCCACCCTTGAGCACCTTAACCTTGGCAGAGAATAATTCCGGAAGCAAACCAATAGCCAACCAAGGCTAATGCATCAAGCAAAGATAACCAAGACTGATCAAAAAGTCCAACCATAACCAATAGAAAGTCCGAGCCTAAACTAAGAATACAGATTGCAGTAGCTGTCGACTGCAGCGACTCCCCAGACTTGCGCACTTGCCCAGTTTATGCAGTGCGCACTTCTTCACTGCTGAAATTCCGAGCTGTGTACAAAATGAGGTTTGTGTACTTGTATTTATACTGTTTTCTTGAGCTGTCTGGGCCGACTTTTGATTCTGGAGGCTAAATACTTAATATTAAATATTTCCTTGAGTCGACTTGTCTTCTAGGGTTAAGATTAATGCTTTAGGGTTTCTTCTTGCTTCCCGGAATATTCTATTCTCATCAGGGTTACACGTGGAGGTAAATACCTCTCACAGCTACCATAATATCAACACTTAGCTCAATAGAGGTATAGTACATGGCAACCAATACTTCTAGTTGTGAGGTCATCTAGCTTTGCAAGTTACTTGCAAGTTTGTTTGATTAGGAATTGGAACCTACAATCCTTCATTGTGATAATCAGAGTTGTATCAAACTCTTTGAGAATCCAGTGTTTCATGACAGGTCCAAGCATATATAGATCAGATATCACTTCATACGAGATATGGTTCAGAAGGGAGCAATGAAGCTCTAGCATATTCCCACGGATTGGCAGGTAGTTGATATTCTCCCCAAGTCCTTGGCAAAAGATAAGTTTGAGAGATTCAGAGATAGACTTGGATTGGTGCAAAATTCCTTCCTCGGTAAGAGAGAGTGTTGAGAAATATATCTCGGACATGAACTTCCACACAGGTTCAGTGTGAACATGTGACATATTTTTGAAAAGTGATTCTATTTTGTAATTCATTTTAGTAAAAATGTGAAGTCTTGTTTTTAGCAGTTGAGTGTCAAAAGTGTATTTCATGCATGCATGCATGACTTAGACTAGGATTAATCTCAAAAATCGATTAGGGTTTTGGTCATAGATAAAAGTATAAAGATAGGACAAGATAGAAGGTTTAGACACACATGAACAGTTGAGCAGGTTGAATGATTGAGAGAGAGAGAGAGCATCTAGCAGGAAAGAGGCATTTCCGGGCAGCGAGTACAGGGTGTATAGGGATCCATACAGTCACCCATACAGCCAAGCCGTATAGCCGTACAGCAGGCTGTACTTTCTCAGCAGGCTGTTGCACTCAGTTCAAAGGGTGATTTTTGGTAACTGTGCAACTGCTTGGTTTTGGCAGCTTGTGGAGGTTTTCTTGTAAATTTTTTGAAGGAATGAAGGCTGTTTGTGAAATTGATTTTATGCTTCCGCTATTTAATTTCCAGCTATTGTGATTGATGCTATTGTTTGTATTTAAATTCAGCATTAATTAAATTCAGCAATCACATGTTTGATTGATATCGTAGTGACTTTAGTCACGTAGACTCTGATTTTTTACATGGCTTTCAGAAGTTGATAGAATTGCTTGGGGTTTGGCCTTTTAGTTTTTGTAGTTTTATCTTAGAGTAACCTGGTATATCCAAAATGTTTGGTTCACAAGTATTCCATAATTTCCTGCAGCTGTGGATAATGCAGTTCCTGTCATACACTCATGCTAACACAACTGTAGAAATCAAGGCGTAATAGATTTTGCACTATATTGATCATGTAGATTAGTTATTTTTGTGTCAGTTTGATTTGTTATTCAGACAAGGCTTTAACAAGACCAGTATATTTTTGGGAAAACTATTTGATGGAAAGCTTTGACCAAAGTCATTGGATCTGTCACCCTAGGGGAATGAACCATTATCCAGTGGATTGGATCCGGGGTATCACTGATCTGCTGGATTTGGCTTTTTTGGCTGGATCTGCATAAAAGAAAACAAAAAAGAATCCTATCGTATCTACTTGTTCCCTGCAGTGAATGCTAGCCTTTGTATACCAAAATACAAAACTCTAAATTTAGACATTCTGTCTCCTGTTTTTTTATTTAAATTTCCAGAGGCATGTTAGCCAAATTAATCATCAGAAATCCTTTTTCATTATCCCATGATTAGCTTAACTGTTTTCATGCATTTAACTTTTCCTTGTTCTAAACTAAACATCAAGCTTTCAGTTTCTGACTGGGTTGGACAAAAACTTGTCTAGAAAGTTCAGGAGGCTAATTATTACAATAAGCATATTCCTTACACAGTCAAGCTTTCGTTAACAAATTTCGACTGTGTTATCTTCATTTGCAAAGGAGAACTGTTAGATTTTAGGGAAAAAAATGAACCAGTGACATTCTTTTAAATTTTGTTCACTAAAACAATTTTAGATCAGCACATTAAACCAAGAGATAAACAGATCTGTATGCATGAAAATAAATTTCTGAACATAAACAAATTTCTTGAGTGTAGAAAAACAAATCTTAGCTTACCTCTTAGCCAAGGAAGAATGGGTACCTGTCACAAGTAGAAGTATGCCTCTGTATGTATGCTCAGATGAAGCTTAGGTTCATGTAACAAACCTCTAGGGTTTGAACTCTGTCAAGAGAACTGTGGGACAGTTTTGCCATGGATAGTAAAACCCCAAAGGAAACAATAATAATCCAAATCAAGGAAACCCTCAAATCAATCACAAGGAAATCAATCACAAAAGAAACCCTCAAATCAGGACAGCAAGTAGATTAACTTATAAGGGAACACTCAGATCACAAGAAAACACTCAGATCTGGACAGCAAGTAAGAGGACCCTCAGATCTGGGATACAAGTGTCAAACCCTTCATAAGCAAACACAAACTCTGATCTGGAATACAAGAGTCAAAACCCTCCATAAGGTAACACAAAACTCAGATCTGGAATACAAGAGTCAAAACCCTCCATAAGGTAACACAAAATCAGATCTGGAATACAAGAACAAAACCCTCCATAAGCTAACTCAAAATCAGATCTGGCATACAAGATCAAACCTCTCCATATAACACACACTCAAATCTGGAATACAAAACTCAGATCTGGAATACAAAAGAGTAAATTCACCCACTGGTAGTTACAGCAAAGAGAGATCCAGTAAACCCTGGTCCCTGTCACTAAATGGCAGCCAAGGGAAGGGAGGCACTCGTAGCCTCTCACACACAGCGGCAGCCATAAAGAAGATAGGCACCCATATCCTCACACACACAAAGGCAGCCACAAAGAAGGGCCGCGGCACCCATACTCAGCCAAGGGACAGTCCACGGCTCTTTCAAGCTGTGATGGGATAGATCGTGGCAGCCACAGGAGAGATCTCGGTGAGCATAGGCAGATTTGAAGAGATCCAGCACATCATAACCAAGCAAGCAGAATCAACCTGAAGTTCCCAGCCAACAAGTGTGCAAGTAATACCTCAAATCTGAAAAGAGAGTTTACTAGAGAAGCCRTACCATGGCCAAGAAAAACTAAACTGAGGTAGYCACAACAAGTTTAGRAAATGTGWGGAGAKTAAGTGWGTAYARAATGCTAGGGGTAGGGTCTTATTTATAGTTAGGGAGAGGGGTTAGGGTAATTAARAATTATAATTAAATATTGACTTTTAATTAATATAAATAYTAATTAAAATGYCAAWTAATATTAATATTAATTATAACAAAAACCCTAAACACATAAAACCCTAAATACATAAAGTAAAACCCCAATCACATAAAACAAGAGTGAAGGCAAACAACAAAAAGGGTTACCTTTTAAGACAAAGTCAAGGGAAGTTACACAATGGCAAAACATGTCCACATGAGTCTCATAGTGACCTATAAACTTTATCATCACTGCATAAGGGGGTACATCAACAATGTGATCTGGTCCATCTTCATAGGCACTCCTAGATACATCCTAGGAGAGAGGAAGAGGATCACACATCAACATATCTTGGTATTACACCAAGATCTACCTGGTCAAGAACCAGGTTGCCCCAGAACACATCTAGGGGCTTATCCACCAAGGTACAAGACCAAGGATCAACCCATGCTTTAGTCATGGGTACCCTGGAACACATCTAGGAGCCCTAGTCACATCTAGGGACTTATATCAACCACCAAGGAACACATCCAAGGATCAATCCAAGCTCAAGGCAAGGATTTCCTGGAACACATCTAGGGGCCCTAGAATACATCTAGGGTCTTTACTGCTTGGTCCCAGACCAAGAACCCTAGTCATCTACTGGGGGCCCTTACAAGGGTCTTTTGCTGCTTGGTCCCAGACCAAGAACCCCAGTCATCTACTTGGGGGCCATTACAAGGGTCTTTTGCTGCTTGGTCCCAGACCAAGAACCCCAGTCATCTACTGGGGGCCCTCACAAGGGTCTTTTGCCATGGCTCTAACTGTTTGGTCCTAGACCAAGAACCCCAGGAGTGAACTGGGGGCCCTAGTCCACAGCTAGGGTCTTATGCCATCCTCCAGGAGAATGGTTCTTGCAGCTGCATTAAATTCAACAAGAACAAAAGAAACAACAGAAGGAAAATACCTCATAATGAGCCTATTTAATTGAGTTTTTTGAAAAAAACCTAAATAGGTATCCATTGTATTAAAAGAAAGCTGTGGCTGTACTATACAGCATGATAATACATATCAACCTTAAAAAGTCTGATAACTGGGGTTCAAAAATACCTAAAACTGTTTAAAGTCCACCCACAATCTGAGTTTTCCTTAGCCTTTTCCACAAAACTATAAAACTTGCTGCTATAAATTCTAACAAACTGGCCTAGCAAAAAAAACTATTTTGCATAAACATAAAACCCAGAGATTTTTAATGGAAGACATCTTCATTATTTTCCTGTGGGCTTTCTCATAATCAGTGTCCCCTTGACCTTGCTGGACCGCATCCTCCTCCTTGACAGCTGCAATGACAGACCCAATTGAAATTTTTTGAGTAGTCAACGAGTGAGAGCTCCTTGTTAATCCCAAAATCAATTGGTACTGCCTATTATGATCTGCTGTGAGTTTCTCTATTTGCTTGCCCTAGGTGGCCACCCTTGCTTCTGATTTTGCATTTCAAATTAATCGAGTTTCAATCTGAGAGGAAATCCTGTTATTGAGATGGAAAACTGCTACCTGAAGGTCCTTTCCTCTGTTTGGCACACAATCTTTCTCTGAACCCGTCAGAGATCCACTATTTTGCATGGATTGGAGTGACTAATGTGAAGGTGGCTTTCTGTGGAAGGAGGCTTTGAGCTAAAAGTGTCAGTACTGCAGGAAACACCAGATGGTAGACACCCATTGTACTAGGAACAAGACAAGCCGGAACCCACCAACTCCAATATGCTAAACTGGCAGTGGAACCCACAATTCTAGTATGCATCGGAGACTGGGAGCGAAGCGAGCAGAGCAGTCACCAAGTTGATTGCAATGAAACTCTGACAACAGTTGGGAGCAACCTCAAGCCACCTTTACCAAACAAACCCATTGCAGCAGTCTTTAATTCAAAACTCTGGCCAGGCTTGTAGAAATGAATGGAGAGTACAGGGAGAGGGGGGATTGCAATAGCCCGTCTCATCTGCATTGATGAACTGTGCCACTTGTCCTTCAATTCGATTTGCATGCTGTCTAATGTTTGAGGTGATCAATTTCTTGGAATATAAGCTATGGTGGGGGTACCCCCATTTTTACCTAACCATCCATTTGAGTCCCTTTATTTGCGATGTGATTTGCCTGCAGATTGAGATTTTTTAGGACCTGATAAAACTCAACAGAGTTAAAACTTTGCACAAGCCCATGGATTTTGAGAATTATCGTAGAGAGTCCTGTGGAATGCAAGGGTATCAAGTTTCACATTTGTTGAATAGTGACACAGGAGTCACCACTAACTATGCGGGATTGGATCTTCTTTGATTTGAGAATATTCAACCCTTGGTACAGAGCCAAGGCTTCTGCTTGATTGTTTGTGGATTCACCTAAACCCCGATCATAGGTTATTTTACAATTTCCCTTGGGTTTGAGAAACCCCCCCACACCTGCCACCCCACTATTTAATTGAAATTTACATGCAATGATGTTTGAGGTATTTTGTGGCCAGAGGTCATCCAATAGGAAACCCAGTATCAAGATTTCAATCTTTCATTTTTTTCATTTATGTTCTACAAGGTAAGTACTATAGAGAGGCCAGAGTCCCCTTATCTAGTGTTGAATCAATGGTTCTTAGTGTTGGCTCTTTCCCATCGTCATCTTGCCCTCCACACACTGCCCTTCTTTGTCAGAGTTACAAATTAGCTTAGAGGAGAGGCATTAACAAAAGATTCCATACAGTAAAGCATGAATGAAGGTTAAATACCTTCGTCATTCCCCATTACATTATCATCATTCCTCCTGAAGATGCCTTGCCTGGCTCCAAGACCTTAAACCTTCCATTAGCATCCCAAGCCTTATATAAGTATGCCCAAAAACTGTGTTGTAGATTTAAGTTACTTGTCATAAATCATGGGGCCCCTCCCTTTCCCCATGAATCCTAAACTTGACTTGGTTTTGGTTACATGTGTAACAACACCCTTGTAACAGGGATCTGTTACGGGGGTGGATGCCCTCCAGTAACAAGGATTATAACTGTAATGGGTTCAACTCTGGAAAGCTCAAAAGTCTAGTAATCCTCCTTGCCATCACATTCTCCCCCCTTCGTATCCTCTAATGTAACATGATCTTAAGCTGGTGCATATATAAAATGTCAGATATTGTAATTGTGACATTTATGATATGTTAATATCATATTAGCATATATGAAACATATCATTATGCATTGAAGTTTGAATGATGAAATCTGTCAATAGTGCTTTATATGTGAATGTTTATAAATTAGAATTATGGTTGATGACTTAAGAATCTAAGATGGTGTTTGTTTAATAGATGTTCATAATTTATATTTTGATTCCAATGTTCTTAAAATTCACGATTTTTTTTATAATTTTGCACATATACCTAATAAATATATACCTTATTTGGGATTGGTTTTATGCTTCCTCACCCTTCCTACACTATACCTCTTACCAAGAAAGCCTATGGGGGATTGGTATTCTTCTGGGGATTTAGCCTTGTTTCGTGGGACGTGCTATTCAAAACATCCCACTTCCACATACCCTACCTCCCGGCATAAAGGGGTTTAGTCTTCTTAACAGAGCACATCCCCATAACTCCTGGTGTTTTTTATTACCTATCTTCGTTGGAATGTAACCTTGTTAGATAGATAGTCTTGCATACCTATATATATTACCTATACCCAGTCCTTACAATGATCTGTTATGTACCCACAAATTGTATAAGCCGTAGTCTAAACGTTCTACGGAATGACTCTTTTTCGGCGATATTTTATGGGGACATTTGCCTGAAATCTGGCGAGAAATTGTTAGATCTGCAGATTTGAATGATTATTTCTGTATAATCCGGGTGCCCTAGGGGTTTTCCAGCATGCTGAATTCATTTCTGCATTCAGAAATGGATTTTAAACAACAAAAAATAGTGATTTCGTGCAAATTTATATCGCTGGATTCCGGTGAAAAAAACTATTCGTAGAACAGTTGGACAATGCCATTGTATAATCTTGCCTTTGACCATTGGCTATTTGTATTGGACATATTTAAGGATGTATGTGTTTTAGCCTTTAATTTTTTTTAAATACATTATGTTTTCTTAATTTTTTCTCTATTGATCATATGAATGGTTATTAAGGCAAGTCATTGTGATGGATATATATGTGCAGCCTCGGTTCCTGATAGTGTTAAGGCTGAACTCTTGCAACGAATCCGCTCCTTCCTGATGTCAGCCACACTTTAATGTTTTCTATTGAGCCCTCAGCATGTTGAAAAGAAGCCAAAAATACTCAACAGGATTATCAAAAGGTAGCTCCCGATGTACAAAAAAGGAGCTGTCTTCTGCTTAGGTTCTATGGCTCTACGTGGACTAATGCGAGAATCATATTTAAAATGTTTCCTTTGTTTCTATGGATTACTATGCAGTTTGTTTAGGCTTACACCTGACACCAGGCCTGTAGAGAAAATTATGTTGGTTTGTGTCTACTCATCTAGTTTAGTAAATGTACCATTAAAGATGCAGAATTCTTAAATGGTATGAAAGGAGACAAATGAGGCAATGTACTAATGTAAATATGGGAAATTCCAAAGTGCATGTTTATTGCTGTATGCTAAATTTATCAAGTGGAGTGTATTACATTTACAGTAGTGGAATTTTCATTCTCTATTGGATGTCGGACAATTGGTTATATATGTATATATATATGTGGAACCTCCTCCATCTTCCTGGGAATTTCTGGGTGGATGACAGATCAACTGCCAGCCACAGAGGCGACTAGTAACCCCAAAGGACCAGACGTGAATGGATCCTGAGACCTCTTGGACTTCACACAGGAACATCTTACCAATCGAGCTAAGACACACGAATTGGATTAATGAAAATCACTTTGCTTCATCTAGGTTGGTGGCTTGCCAATACCTTTTGCACTGCCCATTTGTCTCTTGAAAGACATTTAAGATAAACTTGATTCATATATATTTATATTGTTTGCAGCAGTTTTTTGAATACTTTTTGATGGATTTTTGTGTAAAATATCTGAAGCTTTATATTATTTTAGAAAAGTGCTCTGTGACAATTAAAAATGAAATATAATTCTACTGTGGCTTCCAACCATTTATTGTCGTGACATTGGGAAAAAATGTATTTTTTTGATGGTTTTCCTCCAACTTTGGTTTTGCGCACGAATGGTTAGATTCATGTTCAACTCTTGGAAACTACATTTGAGACAGATGAATGTTTGTTGGACTGAACACCCTGTTTTTTTCAAGAATCCTTGTCAGAGTGGTGGTTTTAAAAAGGTACCATGTCAGAGTGGATTGGTTTAAAGTGTATGAACCTGTCTTCGCGTTTAAGTTGGTAAATGAGTCACTACATTTTTGAGGTTTGTGAACGGATTTGCATGTGGAAATTGGTGCTTCGTATTGCCAGGCAGAGTGCGCTTGTAGACTTACTGAAATGTAAAATTCTTTGAAAGCAGAAAACAAGGAATGCTGATAGAGGTGAAATTTGTGATTTGCATAAGGGCTCTAGTGCCTCACTATTTTATCTTAACCAGAAGAAAATAGCACCAGAAAGGAGTCTAGATCACAAAATAGATGCTGGATAAATTTGAAAAGCCCTCGATGGCATTTTACTAACAAATCAAATAAAAAACCATGGAACTCGACGATTCTTGAGATCATCAAATCTTGTCTGCACCCTGCAAATTACAGTAAGAACACTAAGCACAGTGAGCTGCCACCTAGTTTGTTTGTTGTTTTTTCTCTTCTGATTTTATTTTCAGAATCTCTGGGATCGATTCTTTTCATATTTAATGGGATCTTGTCTTTACACCAGAAAATAGTCTAGATCACAAAATAGATGCTGGATAAATTTAAAAAGCCCTCGATGGCATTTTACTAACAAATCAAATAAAAAACCATGAACTCCACGATTCTTGAGGTCATCAATGCATGTCTGCACTCTGCACCCTGCAAATTACAGTAAGAACATTAAGCACAGCAAGCTGCCACCTAGTTTGTTTGTTGTTTTCTCTTCTGATTTTATTTTCAGAATATCTGGGATTGAGTCTTTTCATACTTAAGGGGATATTGTCTCTTTTATTCTACCCCTCCCTTCGCATATTTATGTTTATGTCCGTAGAAGATCCTTCTTTGCATGGGTATGTGGATGGTTCGTTGACAATTCGTTTATGATAGTGCTCAAAAGTACCTACATAATCAAAGACAATGGCAGCAATCTTATAATATTTGTTGAGTATGCATTGAGGCTCCTTGCCACTTCGAAATGCGCTGACCCCATAAAATCTAATGTCGCTCCGTTTCCTTTTCTTATTGAATATCAATAACATGTAATTTCATGGAACTCTTATTATTGAATCTCATGTAGGTATGTAAAGAAGTTGCTGTAAGCAATCAAGTTGCGAAGATCACAATTATAATTATAAAATTCAAATGAAATGAAAAACTTTCCGATTAACTGTCAGTGCTTCAACACAACGCTATATCAAAATAAAAACCAACATCAAACTAACGATTTCTAAGATCAGTTTTGACTGCCTCCCAAAAATTGGGAGATATAATTCCACATTGGTGCAGTGTATTAGTGGACTTTCGAAGTCAGATGGGATAAAAATAGATTCTACAAATGCTTCATCTTATAACTATCTTACTTGAGATTCTACAAATGCTTCATCTTAAGTATCTTACTTCTACTGAGTGTTTTCTTTACCTTAAAACTTTCAAATGGATCTCTATTATTTTATCACTTATTATCTGCTATGAAAAAGTGACATGGATTTGAAAAGTTGTGAAATCTAATGGTATGGGTCTGTTTTTATGGATAATTGAATTAAAATGTAATAATTCTAAATAAAATAAATGCAATTTTTTTCATTTCGATATAAATAAAAGAACTTGTTACACATTTTATTAACAACCATCCAAAACATATTTCATTGACAACTATTCAAAACATATTTCATTGACAACTATTCAAAACGATGTTAAAATTCAAATTATATTTTGAATTTTATTTATTTCATATTGAGATGTATGTGATGTGCCAAGATGAAAAACTACATATTATTATTACAATCACACATAATAATGGATCATATTTGAATAATGGAGAATTCTTCCTTGAAAATGTAYTCAAAAAAGTAATATGAATGATTGATTTATAAATATGAATTATCACAACAAAGAAAGAGTAAYATGAATGATTGATTTATAAATATGAATTATCACAACAAAGAAAAACTCTTTTTTATACAAAGAGGTTACAATGCTTACTTGTGGTCCAATATACATTTATGTGATAGTTAGGCTTTTATTGCACCTGAAGGCACTAGTTCTACAATTCATTATGATAAATATGTTGTCACGTAGGTAATGTTTACAACATCATATGTCGGCTTTAATAAAAAACATAATATTTGTAACAGATAATAATGATATTATATGTTAGCCACACACACACACATGAAACAACAAATAATGATAACAATATTATATGCCTGAGAAATATATATAATGATAGCAGTATTATATGTTAATCAAATATGTATAATCAAAATACAATCTCTGTACACACACATCCTTGGAATGCATTTTGTCCCAGCCTCAAGCTTGTAAATGAGATTGAGGTTGCTGGTGCTTTGTGAGCTCTAATGGCAATTGGCTTGTGAAGAGCCTTGATCAACAATCAACTCATGAAGAGTAAACATGTTACAAGTAAGATTTGAATTCGAGTGGAGAGGATAACATTCTTTCAGGGTAGACTCAATAGACCAAAATATTTGTATATATATATAGAGTGAAATTTGATATGCATACTTAACATAAAAATTGCTATATAGAGAGATACAAGAGATACCAAAAATATAAATAAATATAAATACTATAGATATGATACTTACATGGTATTATTATTACAATGCAAATATAAATATCTCGACAATAATAAACATGAAAATATAAATATCTCGACAATAATAATGTATATTTATATATTTCTATCTATCTAAGTTTTGAGCTTTGAGTTCCATTGAGTTTAGTGAGACTACAACTACCTTAGATCACTCAAATAATAAAAAAAATCACATCTCAAGGGATTTTATCCCTTTCAATGCTTGATAGAACTGAGATTAACCTGGATCTAGGTTAATTAATCCTAAACGTGTTAATTATCTATTTGAGGCTTTATTTAATATTAGTGACTTTGTATGCTACCAAAGAATTAAATATTATCACAAGTTATGTGAGTATACACAACTTTTCTCATGTACATAAATTTATTTGTATATAAATTTGTGTTTAGGTACGCAACATGCTCTCCACCTTGGAAAGTTTTGTCCCCAAAGCTTGAGGACTAAACAAGAACTCGTTTATGTAACTTCATCTACGCTTCCTCAACCTTTGCTTGAATATGGTCCTATATATCCATTTGAATTGATGAAGTTTAGAAAGTGATATTTTGATGTGTTGAATGAATTCATTCAATCTACTCTATTGATTTTGCTCGATAGAGTCCCAAAGGTCCATGTATGGCTCAACCAACACATTAGAAATTGGGGAATTAAAAATGTCATCCACATATGTGTACAAAGCTAGTTGTGGGGTTGGATAAGACGTTTCTAATGGAGAAAATTTACACTAAAACTGTTTTTGGCCACTTGCTCACAATTGCCTTCAACGATTTTTGCTTGCATAAAGAGGAGATTCTTCAGAAGTTCACTATTTTTTAATCTCTTGCAAATCATGTTCACAAGGGTATTCGTTATAGAGAGGAGGAGGTTCCACAAAGAAAAGCTCAAAGTAGTTATCTTCATATAGTTGAAAGATATTTACATACTATTTTTTCAAAATGTGTTCTAGATTTAACCATGCATCTATTTTCTCAATATATCCATCTTCTATATTGAGTGTAATATGAATACTCTTTGATGGGTGTTCTATATGCACTAAAAACACAGTAAAAACCCTCAATTAAATTGTTAACCCAGGGTAAGTAAACTTAGAATTGTAGCAAAATATATGCCAAAGGTAGAAGGGTTGGTAGGAGTATAGTCTAACTAAGGAAGGCAACTATCTAAGGCTAATCTACTCAAGTAAAACTTATATAATGAGCAAACCCTACTAAGCAAATTGAAACTAGGTAACCTAAATACTTTTGGGCCAAGGATCGATGGATAGTTCCTAAGAAAGCAAGTAAAAGCCCATGTAAATCAAACTGGTTCAACAATAAGCAATAAACAACTATCTAAGCATATCGATAAGCAAATGACAAAAAAAAACTATTTTAACTTGCCAACCTAGATTCAATGAGAAACTACCCTATGAAAGCAAATAAATAAACAAGTAAGCAAAGACACCTATCTAACCTATTAAAGCAAATAAACAAGTAAGCAAATACACCTAACTAACCTACTAAAGCAAGAGGCAAGTAAGTAAAGACACCTAACTAACTTACTAAAGCAAAAGAGAAGTAAACAAAGGCAACTAACTATTGCAAGCAATCAAGTAAAACTTCTCATTGAACAACTATCTAGCCTAAGATGCAAGTAGACTAAATGCTTAATGCAAAACTATTTCTAATGCATGAAAGGAAATCTATTTTATTGAAAGCAAGAAAGGCTAGCACTAATTTTTAATCTATGACAAACGAACTACTATCTAATCTATCAAAGCAAAGTCTATCTACCCTACAACAACAAATAACACTGTTTTCTAAACTATGAAAGCAAGAAACTATCTATTATGATCTATGAAAGCAAGAAACTATTCCTTAATCTATGAAAGCAAGAGAACTATTCTTTAACCTATGACAATTCAAATATAATGCTGGTGGTTGTGTGAATGTCTTCGGTGTCGGATAATATCTTGATGGCACTTGACAACAAAGGACAATACCAGTGGTATAAGCTCAACACTAATCTCAATGGAAAAATGAAAGGTGTGGATTGAACAATCGAATGAGAATTTAGCCATGACAAAACAATGTTAGATACCCAGCATAATAATGTATAAGCCATTGACAACATAACGAGATCATCATTATACTTCTACACTATGTAAACAAAACTAGATTCAACCATTAACTAAGAGATATAATTGCATTTTAATTCTAGGAAATTAAATTGCGTAAAACAAAACTATACTATGTCTACTCTAACCATTCAAACTGCAATAAGGAAATAATTAAAAACAAAAATTAAACTATGATATTAAAAATTAAATTAACAATCAACAACTAATTAAATGAGATCTATATAAAATTGAAATAAGCAAGCTATAATAAAAAACTGGAATTAACTCTATCCATCCATCAATCATTGTCAAAGAAAACCCAAATCAAACTCTGTTCTATTCTAATTAAACTCTGTTTTAAACTTTAACGATAAAATCATAAATCAAGCATAATCTAACATCTAATTGCATATGGGGTTAGTATAGAGACTTGCAAGTCTGTTCCTAATCTACAAAATCAATGCATGTTAACACATCTCATCATCCTAACTTGCAAAAAAGAGTCAAAACAATTAAGCTACAACAAACTAGTTAACACAATAAAAATATGCATGTACAAAAAATAAAAGAGAACAATTAAATTAGGAAATGCATAAACAAACATGAAGACAGTTACCAGACTGCTGGTGCCCCCCCCCAGCAAGTCGTGGTGACTCCCTAAAAGCACACCACGAGCTTAACAAGATGAATTCAGCATTAAAACTTGAAAACCCAGTTCTGGCATAATTTTGGCAATGAAAAACTCAAAACAAAGAAAAATGAGTTTGTCTCCAATACATTGGTTCTTCTACTTGGTTAACAATTTTCTAACCATCCTAGTGATATTTATAAGCTTACAGACCAAGTGGTCGACCACAGGAGGATCAAACCATTTCTAAATTCGGCAAATTACAATAAATGATGCCCTAACTGATAAAACGAAGCGAGCCAATAATCACCCTCTTGAACAACTGAAACTGAGTTGTCGGGAGCTCAGTAACTGTAGGAGGCAAGGATAAACAAAACCCATGTGCTCGATTTTCCCGTCACTGGTTGCCAATACCTTAACCACCAAGTCACCCTGCGTTTTTGTGCAATACATAGTGCTGGATAGAGTGCTAGAACGAGTGCCAGAACTAGAAATGTAGTGCGTTTTTGCCCTGTAACACCAGAAAAATGTGAATTAGCTCTTGAAAATCATAAAACATGATGAATTATACTTGATACAGTCATTAAACATGAATTATACGTACCTTATGTCGATCATACCATTTTATCATGAAATTATTCAAAAAACTCCTTTAAAATATGAAAAACACATATGTACATGCGACAAAAGTGTATAATAACCGTTATAAAAGTGATGATATCTCGGACCCAACATTACCCCCACACTTACGATTTTGCAGGTCCCACTGCAAACAAAAAGAAGTTACCCCTCGTGACTAGGCTTGCTGAGGAGAATCAACTTTGGAAGCCTCTCCTTCTTGCTGTGTAGACTTAACCTTGTGCCTCTTGTGTTGATTTAATTGTGCTATGAGGCTGTGGTTAGATTTAGTCATTTCATCAACCAATCGCTGAAGGGAGTTGACCTTTTCCTGAAGGACTGCATTGTCATGATGAAGGTGTGCATCTACTGTCTTCCTCTCTTCCAACTGTTGGAGATGCTGATGGTTTTCTTTTTGTAGCTGCTCTATGGTTGGGACATAATTGGTGATCTCTGAGGAAGGCTTAGATCCTTTGAGGGATGTGGACAATCTATTAGTTTTAGGATCCAAATTGGGCATGGGTGAAGTAGGAGTGATGGGAGATCGATAAGGTGAGGTAGGTTCTGATTTTGTTTTCCTTAGTGGCTCTAATCCATCCGCAGAGACTTCCCTAGGTTTCTTATGAGGGCTCTTAAGGTCGGAGGACACTTGGATAGGGTCCGAAGCAAGTGGAGGTTTTTCATAAGGTTTGTCTCTTGTGCTCCGTGTACTCTTCCGAAAGGGTCCTTTACCAAATTGATTGGCTCCCCTCTTGTTTGTGGGAATGATGGGAAAGTCTTGCTGCATTACTTCTTGAAGATTTTTAGGTGTAGGATCAAGAGAGAGTGAAGGCATTGGGGGGTCAGCAATGGGCTTCTTTTGGTCTTTGCTCTTGGTCTTTTTACCTGATGAAGAAGTAGGGATGTCAACAAGCTTTTGGTATTGTTCTGACAAAGAGAAGGTTTGTGCAAGGGAGTTTGGAGTTCTTGGAGAGTGAGGCTTGGATGGAGAGATAGTTTTTAGGCTAAGTGGCTTTTTTCCGGTCTTAACTGTCAAGTGAGGGTTTGCAAATTGGTAGATAAAGGCATCCCAATTTTGCCCCTGTTTCTCTAGTTCGACAAGAATGAGGAGTTTGATCAAGCCATGGTGGAAGAGACTGTTGTGGGGATTAGTCACATTTTTCCTCACTTGAGAGGACATCTTCTCCAAGCTTTTGAGAAAATAGAAGGGGAAGTTTAAGGGTTTGTTGAACAGAAAATGGGCCAACAATCTAAAATGACAAGCTTTGAAAGTAGAGTATCTACCTTCACATGTAATTAACCTTGTGATGACGATGAGGGGGTTGACCAATTTTTCCTTTATCCACTCCTTAGCATACCCTTTTGCTCCTGAAATGCTCTCGAATTCGGGCTTAAACACCTTGTTGTAACTTGAGCACGACAATTGGTGGTTTTTGAACCATCTATCTCCCATTCTTGGGAGCTTTGTTGCAGCAACAATGGACTCTTTTGTGACTTCAAAAGTAAGATACCCTACATGTGATGTCTTACCATCGAAACCAACTGCAAATTGCATAGAGAGGCTATCATCGTGGCCCTGCAAGCTAGACATAAATGGCCCCCAACCAACGTGCAAAAACACTTCTCTGCACTGTGCAAATTTGGGAATGGCAAACAAGTCTGCATAGGAGGAGGGTTCGTATCTCCTGGGCATTGTGACAGAGGTGGAATTCACCAAGCAAGGGCGTAATCGAGCCACGTAGTGGCACAAATTTAGCACAAGCCGAATGTGTTTTTGGACAGAGGACGAGATGGCAGAGGTTGGGCGCAATTTCTTAACGCAGAGGAGAGCAAATGGCAAGGGAAAATGGAGATAATGGTTGCCTAGCCCGATTTTGGATGCATCTATAGTGGAGTAGGTTACCCACATGTGCGCACGAGCTGCCATGTGTGGAGGATTCGAATTCGAAGGCTTGATTTTTGGGCAATGTAATGGTGTGTATTTAGATCAATGTCCAAGTTTTTTGACTTGGACATTTGATCATAAACGTATGAAGCATCTTTTAATCAATGTCTGCAACCAATTTAATTGAATGTAAGTGAATTATGGTTACCTGGAATCTAGGACAATTACTGGTGTGTAATTCACATGGAACCTCATTCGACACCTCATACGACACTTCATCCGATACCTCATATGGTACTTCATCCAGTACCTCTGTGTTAAGTGCATTTTCACCTCTTATAATGGATAGCCTGCAAATTTGAAAAGTGTTTTGACAACCACAATGGTTAATGAGCAGAGGTAGAATGCTTCATGCTCATTCAATCTTCTTGCATATGACATATAATGTCAAAAACCTACAATGAACAGGTTATAACAAGTATAAAAATGTATTGTCAAACCTACAATATGCAGCTTGTAATGAAACAATAAACCAATAAAGAGTGGTCTGTTAAGTAACAGATAAAGAGTGGTATGTTAAGTATGTGTTCAGTAATTTATAGCACACATGAGTTTAAGCATTTCAAAAATAATATGACTATCAATGTAATAACCTGTATCATGGTAATAATACAAAAATTCTTGCAAAGACTTATTTCTCTAGGCAATGATCATTTTTTAGCTCATGAACCCCTCCCCCACACCTAAGTATTGTGACACTTCACAATCAAAAGTATAGAAAACCAGTCAGTATCCCCCAATAGCCGAAGATTTATAGTATGCCAAGTGTAGAAATAAATTGCACAGATTGGTCTAACGAGACAGTTAGAAGATGGCCCCACCTATAGGATAAGAGATCCTATATATAGATAAGAAGAGGTAGGAAAGAGAGTTTCAAGATAGTCTTAGAGTTATTTCCCAATGGAAAGTGTATGAGATTCATTAACCTTAGCTTAACCACACATATTTCATGTCATCTTTGTTTGCAAGTAATGCCGTACATCAGGATAAGTTTAATTTTATGATTTATTTTTGTCAGATTACCATCCTCGCTAGGTAGAATGCCCCGTTGCTAGCAAGCTTGTTCAATACTTCGACGGGTTTACCTAGTCATACCACATGCCGACACCTACTTCCAGCAGACCTGTTCAGTATCTCGACAGGTTAGCCTCTTAAACCCTCAGAGACTGGCCCTCCATCTTTTAAGATTTTAGTATAAGATTGCTTATGCAAGAAGATGGGGGAACAACTCTGAAAACAACTTTTTCTTTCCTCTTTTTTTTTTTTTCAATTGGGATGGTATTTATGTTAGAGGATGACTTTCCGTTATATTGCTTAGTGATTGTCCCGATGTAAGGGGTACTTAAGCGAACGTGGCCTATCTAAAGATATGATATAATCAATCTATTTAGTGTGTAGTGGATGGTACCATTGAAAAAGAACAGAAAGGTATCTTTAGGCTCAACATACTTTCTTCCTTGTAGTTATTGTGATGTTTCCATGACTAACTGCTAATCAGACTTCCTTGTTACTCTTTGATAAAGATACTTGACTCACTTACTTAGGTTTCTTGGAAAAACTGTACGAGAGACCTCTAGGCTTGATAGTTATGGTATCACTTCCTTATACAGTGGTGAAGAGTTACAAGAGAAACTACTTTAGAATGCCTTAAAAAATGAGAATGTTTGCAAAAATATGGCTAACTACAGTAAGTCAATATTCATTTGATGCTTTAGCAGACACAAAATTCAAGTATTACAATGTTTTGAAGAAAGATCCTTGAAACTGTGTACTCCCGGTGAAATAATTACTTACAGAAACCTCTAGAGTTGCCTTATTAACAAAATTCAAAAACTATTTACATATATACAGTAGGAAATTCAGAAAATTTTTCAAGAAAAAGGGGGGACTTCCCCATCTACTAAGGCCAATGCCTTGTCAGCTGTCATGACTTGTAGAAAATCCTCTCTGGAAATGGGATTATGATAAAATTTAAGTCCGTGTCCATTTACCACAAAGGAGACTTGTCCATCGTCAATTGTTTTAATTTTTACAGCTCCATTGTCATATACAGTGTCTACCTCGTAACCACCGGGTGGTGAGTTTGCCTTTGAATATTTTGAATCGGGAATCAAAAAACATGGCCCAATCACCAGGCTGGAAGTGCTTCTTCTTAATAAACTTGTCATGCCACTTGCTCCTCTGGTTTTGGACTAATATTGTCCGTTGGATGACATCTTGTCTGATTTCATCCAACTCATTCAATTGTAGGGCTCATTGCTTCTGAGATTTCTACAGGTTCAATCCTAACTCTGTGGCAATATGAAAGGTCCTTACTTGGAATTCTATAGGTAAAAATACTTGTTTCCTGTACACTAGCTCATAAGGGGTATGCCCAATGGTATTCCTCTAGGTGGTCTGATATGCCCACAAAGCCTTTGGGAGCGTATCGGCCCAATCCCGATGATGTAACAAAATGGTCTTGGTCAAGATGGCTTCTAGAACTTTGTTTGTGGATTCTACCTGACCATTGGATTGAGGGTGGTATGGAGAAGATTTATGACGTTTAATCCCATATTTCTCTGTCATCTCTTTCATCAGCTTGGAAGTGAATTGAGTGCTTGGTCGGTAACAATTTCACGAGGGACACCGAAGCGGGTAAATATGTCTTCATAGATGAATTCGACAACAGATTTATTTGTGGCCCTAAATAGGGCTTTTGCCTCTACCCATTTGGTGACATAGTCCGTACAAACCAAGATACAATTCTTCCTACGGGACATGGGTGAAATTGGTCCTACAAAGTCGAGGGCCCATTTTTCGAAGGGTTCTATCATAACTTGGGCACACAAAGGCATTTCGTCAGCTGACGTAGGTCTTCCTATCCTTTGGAAACTATCACAACTTCTCACATACTTGGAAACATCTTTGAAAATGCTAGGTCAATAGTAACCTGAATGTAATACCTTATATGCTGTGTGTTTGTCAGATAAATGGCCACCACATGGTCCATCATGACAACTTTGTAGTATTTCATGTACTTCATCCTCTTGGACACATCTACGAATAATCAAATCAGGACCTGTGTGAAAAATATCATGACCAACCCGAGAGTAATTAGCACTTTGTGTAATAATTTTCCGCTTTTCATGAGGTGACAAATGAGACGGTAACCTCCTAATAGCCAGATAGTTTGCCATATCCGCAAAACATGGGGTATATGCTCATCTGGGAAACTATCATCTACAGGGATATCATCATCCTTGTTCTTTATGCGGGAAATAAAGTCAGCTACTACATTATCCTTTCCAGGTCGGTGAAGCACAGTGATATTAAATTCTTGCAATAACAAGATCCACCTAGTCACTTGGCCATTAGTTATAGGTTTTTTCATGAGGAACCTAATGGCAGAATGATCGGTGTGTAAAAATACTTCATAACCTGTAATGTAACGACGAAACTTGTTAATAGCATGAACAACTGCCAATAAATCTTTCTCAGTGACTGTGTAGTTCAACTTGGCAGGGGACAAGTTCTTGCTTACAAAATAAATGGCATAGGACTGCTGGTCTTCTTTCTGCCCTAATACCCCCCCTATTGCTGTGTCGAAGGAATCAGTGGATATATGAAATGGGAGAGTCCAATTGGGCTTTCTAAGAACTGGTGCCACAGACAGCTTATCTTTCAGGGTTTTGAAGGCAGTTTGACACTGCTCAGTCCAAACAAAATCAACATCTTTTATCAATAATCCAAACATAGGTGCAACAATCTTTGTAAAATTTTCAATAAATTGCCCGTAATATCCGACATGTCCGAGAAAGCTTCTCACCTCTTTTTGAGTCTTGGGGGGTGGAAGTCTAACAATGAGCTCAATCTTTGCAGGAACGACTTTTATCCCTTCAGATGAAACATGATGTCCTAGAACCACTCCTTTAGTTAGCAACATTTTTCATTTTTCATGACTTAGAGATAGGTTCATTTCCTGGAATCTGATGAGGACTTTTTCTAAGTTGTCTAAGGCTTCCTGGTAAGTGTTGCCATAGACTGTGAAGTCATCCATGTAGACCTCCACACAATCATGAATAAGATYGAMAAATATCCCTAGTACTGCTCGTTGAAATGTGGTAGGAGCGTTACACAATTCGAATGGTAAGACCCTATAGGCATAGGTGCCCCAAGGACAAGTAAAGGTAGTCTTGTCCTGGTCCTCGAGTGCTATAAGAATCTGATTGTACCCGCTGTACCCATCTAGAAAGGAGAAACAATACTTTCCAGACAAGGTATCTAGAACTTGGTCAATGAAAGGGAGAGGACAATAGTCTTTTAGAGTGGCTTTGTTGAGTTCTCGAAAATCAACACAAATTCTCCATTTCCCGGTCACTTTCTTTGGAACCACTACAAGCAGGGATACCCACTTACTATCGGATATGGGATAGATAAATCCGACATTTAGAAACTTTTGGATCTCCTCCTTGACTATATCCTTGAGTGCTGGGTTCATCCTTCTCCGAGGTTGCCTAACATGTGTTACTTCCCCCTGGGTATATATATGATGGATGCATGTGTCAGGGTGTATACCCTTCATGTCAGTGTATTCCTAAGCAAATGCTCCTATTTTTTCTTTAAGGATATCTACTAACTGTTTCTGTTGGTCTGTATCTAGCCCAGAGTTTATATGTAAAAATTTCCATGGACTAATCTCATAGGGCATAGTATAAAAGACGACAGACTCATATATTTCAAAAATAAAAGACGTCGAAGACAAAATGGATGGATCCAATTGTTCTTGAAATTATTCCCCAAACATGTACTCAAATTGGGGAGAAGACCATGGAAAATCCACACATGTGATAGCAAAAATGAACTGGTTTAGCACATTTTCTAGTGTATGCTCCTGAAGTTCCCTTGCATGGTCACTAGGCAATACAGGTTCTTCCTAGTCTTTGTTCTCGTATGGAAATTCAAGCCACCATAGATTCTCCATAATAGGTTGAGCTGGAGGGTAAATGGTGATCTTCTGGATACAGAGACCATTTGAGATGGTCATTTCTCCTTCTCTACAACCAATAAATGCATTGGCTGTGGCTAGCCAAGGTCTTCCCAAAATGACGGGATGGCCTTTGGTAGGATCCTTTGAGTCAATGAAAAGAAAATATACTGGGTACTCCCATGAGGCTAAAGTAACCATGATATCATCTAAAATTCCTTCAGGTATAACTCTAGTTTTATTTGCTAATTCCAAAATGGCTGGGGTAGGCCGAAGAAGAGGTTGTAACTATAATTGTTCCAAGGTAGTAGCGGTCATAAAATTGATGGATGCCCCTAGATCTATGAGAGTGTTTCCAATGGAGACCTCATTAATGGTTATGGTCACTATGGGGTTTCCTGGATTCCCATATTTTGCTAGATTTGGCTGCTCTGATATGTACTCAGAGAGTCCTCCTACCAAATATACTGTAAGGGGGTCCTTTTTCTTCCTACCTCGCTTCTTAATACACAATTATTTGACTACCTTACTATAGATTGTAATGTCTTTAATGCCTTGAAGCAGGGGAATCTTGACACAAATATTTTTCAATTCATTCAAAATGTCAAATTCCGGTCGGGTGGTAGGTTTCTCGATTACCAATCGGTCTGGATAAGGAGGGACCTTTGTAATTTGTAAAGGTTCATTTTGGGGAAGCATGGGTTCTTGATTCTTCGGAATAATAACATCTTCCCACCTAGTGTCATCCATGGGTTGTTTGGTGATTTCTTCTTCTTCTTCTTCCTGGATGACTACTGAGGGTCTCTGCCTCTCCAAAATTTTTCCTAATCTTAGTTGAATTTCCTGTAATGGAACAGGAGTAATAACATATGTCAGGAAAGCCTGCATCTCAACATTGTTAAGAGGTTGAGGGGGATTATTATTGGGGTTCAGCACTAGTTGTGCCGGTAATAGTGTCGGTCTCGGGGAGCTTGCATTTTGATATTGTAGCAGTTGTTGTTGTGGAATAGGAGGTAAAGGTGGTGGAATAAAACCTGGCAAAATTTGCAGAGTGTTCAATGAGAACTGAGGATAAGGATGGTTGGACATAGGGATAGGTGGAGCTTGAGGGTTTCCTTGGTTGTGTCCTCCCCTCCATCCTTGAATCCAAGGATGTTGGTATTGAGTAGACCAATTTTTCCAACCTGGTGAGTTCCACTGTTGTTGTTGATAATAGGGTGGAACTTGAGACTGTAGATCCGGGTATCTGGGTTGATTCCTAGGCTGCCATTGTCTCCTAGGTGCATAAGAAGAATCCCCAGGATCTCCGCTCCTATATATGGCTAATAAACTGGGAAATGATGGACATTTTTCAGTCACATGGTCTTTTGTATAGAAGCCACAAACTGAAATGTTATCTAATGGGCACTCCCTTGAGGAATGCTTCCTCCTACATCTTGGGAAATATATGCTCATTGCTGCATTTTCCTCCTCCTGTTTCTTTTTGAGTTTAAGGGTATCCAACTAGGAACCTATTGTGCTTAAGATGTCAGTCTTAAAGTTTTCTAAAAGGTTACCTATCTCTGCTTTCGTAATACCACCTGAACTAATTGGTTTTAAGCTTCTATTGTGCGGGCCCCAAACATTCTTCCCTGTTTTGGCTCTACTCCTTGAGTAATTTTTACACATTTCACATATTTCAGAAAATGGTTTATGAGAGATGTTACCTAATGCCATCAGGTTAAGCATCTCTAAATATTCTTTTGAAATTCCCTTAAGGAAAAGAGCCCTAATTGCATCCTCTGGGAGGTCATGGTATTTTGACTTCTGGGAGATATAATCAAATCTTTCCATATAATATTCGAGGGTCTCGTCTTCTAATTGTTGGATTTTAAAAATGTCATTACGAGACTCTTTGGTCTTGCAGTAGTCTTGGTACTTCTTGATAAATATGTCTTTCATGGCTTCCCAAAACCTAATACTAGATTCTCCCAACCCCATGAACCATCTTAGTGCAGAGTCTTTGAGGGTGGTAGGAAAGAGTTTTAATTTATGGGCATCTTGTATGTAGTTGTAGCTCCTACACAAGATGTCAAATTCAAATATGAAGGTGTCTGGATCTTCATTGTTTTTACCATAAAAGGTAGGCAATGATGAGAGAGGAATATTCTTCATGTTGACATTCAAAGTGGTGTCTAAAATTGGAAACCCGAAGTTAGTTTCGGTTTGGTTTCCAGTTTCTTCTTCCTCCCCGTGTCTTACATTATTATGGTCCTCCTGCTCATCCATATTGGCTTGGTTTCCTAAAAGAGATTACCTAGGTGGTTTTACCTTTGAAGAAAACAAGGTTTCCCTTTGGTGGAAAGGTATTCCTACTGATTGGATGCCTGGGACTCTACTCGAGTCGGTCGAGATTATTGGTGCCAAAGTTTCTATTTCAATTTGAGAGATAGTTACATTGGTTGAACTATCAAACAAAAGATTCACTTGTTCAGGGTCTATGATATCTTCAAAATTAGGATTCCCTGGTGGTGGTGTAAAAGCAAAGGCTGTATTGTTTGGTTCTGCTGAAGCTCGAGTGGTATTTCCTTCTGTCCCAATATGATTGATGCTTCAATTTCTTGTTCTAGAATGCTCCCTGTGTTAGTCTTTTTAGAGACTATTTTGGCTCTTTGGGTTGAGCTAGCTCCTGTCTGCGGATTTTACAAAGCGGAACGTTCCTTCCCCCAAAGAGATCGAAAGGAACCTTGGTTGAAAGGTTTGATTTAGATTTAATGTATCTACGCTGTTTGTCTCTAGGCCTATTCATGAAAGCAAGAAAAAACAAAAAGAAAAAGCTACCATTTGATTCCTAGGTCTATTCATGAAAAACAAAAACAAAAAGAAAAACTAGCATTGGGTTTGGGGGAACCTGCTATAGCAGATGCACAGGTTCTTACATCTCGTCTTAAAGTTCCCCCGCCGCCAAACTAATGCTAAGGTCTAGAAATGATCTAATTCCTAATTACTTCTTACCTTGATACAACTCCCCGACAACGATGCCAAAAATGATGGGTGTTCTATATGCACTAAAAACATAGTAAAAACCCTCAATTAAATTGTCAACCCGGGGTAAGTAAACTTAGAGTTGTAGCAAAATATATGCCAAAGGTAAAAGGGTTGGTAGGAGTATAGTCTAACTAAGGAAGGCAATTATCTAAGGCTAATCTACTCAAGTAAATCTTATCTAATGAGCAAACCCTACTAAGCAAATTGAAACTAGGCAACCTAAATACTTTTGGGCCAAGGATCAATGGATAGTTCCTAAGAAAGCAAGTAAAACCCTATGTAAAGCAAACTAGTTCAACAATAAGAAATTAGCAAATATCTAAGAATATCAATACGCAAATGACAAAATAAAACTATTTTAACTTGCCAACCTAGATTCAATGCACAACTACCCTATGAAAGCAAATAAATAAACAAGTAAGCAAAGACACCTATCTAACCTATTAAAGCAAATAAACAAGTAAGCAAATACACCTAACTAACCTACTAAAGCAAGAGTCAAGTAAGTACAGACACCTAATTAACCTACTAAAGCAAAAGACAAGTAAGCAAAGGCAACTAACTACTGCAGGCAATCAAAGTAAAACTTCTCATTGAACAATTATCTAGCCTAAGAGGCAAGTGGACTAAATGCTTAAAGGAAAACTATTTCTAATGCATGAAAGGAAATCTAAGAGGCAACTAGACTAAATGCTCAATGCAAAACTATTTCTAATGCATGAAAGGAAATCTATTTTATTGAAAGCAAGAAAGGCTACCACTAATTCTTAATCTATGACAAGCAAACTACTATCTAATCTATCAAGGCACAATCTATCTACCCTACAACAACAAATAAGACTATTTTCTAAACTATGAAAGCAAGAAACTATCTATTATGATCTATGAAAGCATGAAACTATTCTTTAATCTATGAAAGCAAGAGAACTATTCTTTAACCTATGACAATTCAAATATAATGCTGGTGGTTGTGTGAATGTCTTCGGTGTCAGATAATATCTCGATGGCATTTGAAAACAAAGGACAATTCCAGTGGTATAAGCTCAACACTATTCTCAATGGCAAAATGAAAGGTATGGATTAAACAATCCAATGAGAATTTAGCCATGACAAAACAATGTTAGATACCCTGCATATTCATGTATAAACCATCAACAACATAACGAGATCATCATTATACTTCTACACTATGTAATCAAAACTAGATTCAACCATTAACTAAGAGATATAATTGCATTTTAATTCTAGGAAAGGAAATTGCGTAAAACAAAACTATACTATGTCTACTCTAACCATTCAAACTGCAATAAAAAAATAATGAAAAACAAAAATTAAACTATGATATTAAAAAGTAAATTAACAATCAATGACTAATTAAATGAGTTCTATATAAAATTGAAATAAACAAGCTATAATAAAAAACTGGAATTAACTCTATCCATCCATCAATCCTTGTCAAAGAAAACCCAAATCAAACTATGTTCTATTCTAATTAAACTCTGTTTTAAACTTTAACGATAAAATCATAAATCAAGCATAATCTAACATCTAATTTCATATGGGGTTAGTATAGAGACTTGCAAGTCTGTTCCTAATCTACAAAATCAATGCATGTTAACACATCTCATCATCCTAACCTGCAAAAAAGAGTAAAAACAATTAAGCTACAACAAACTAGTTAACACAATAAAAATATGCATGTACAAAAAATAAAAGAGAACAATTAAATTAGGAAATGCATAAACAAACATGAAGACAGTTACCAGATTGCTGGTGGGCCCCCCAACAAGTTGTGGTCACTCCCTAAAAGCACACCACGAGCTTAACAAGATGAATTCACCATTAAAACTTGAAAACACAGTTCTGGCATAATTTTGGCAATGTAAAAACTCAAAACAGAGAAAAATGAGTTTGTCTCCAATACATTGGTTCTTCTACTTGGTTAACAATCTTCTGACCATCCTAGTGATATTTATAATCTTACAGACCAAGTGGCCGACCACAGGAGGGTCAAACCACTTCTAAATTCGGAAAATTACAATAAATGATGCCCTACTGATAAAACAGAGTGAGCCAATAATCGCCGTCTTGAACAACTGAAACTGAGTTGCCGGGAGGTCAATAGCTGGAGGAGGCAAGGATAAAAAAACCCACGTGCTTGATTTGCCTATCACTGGCCGCCAATACCTTAGTCGCCAAGTCACCCTGCGTTTTTGTGCAATACGCAGTGCTAGACAGAGTGCCGGATCGAGTGCCAGAACGAGTGCCGAAATGAGTGCCGGATCAAGTGCCAGAACTAGAAATGTAGTGCGTTTTTGCCCTGTAACACCAAAAAAACGTGAATTAGCTCTTGGAAATCATAAAACATGATGAATTATACTTGATACAGTCATTAAACATGAATTATACGTACCTTATGTCGATCATACCATTTTATCATGAAATTCTTCAAAAAACTCCTTTAAAATATGAAAAACACATATGCACATGCGGCAAAAGTGTATAATAACCGTCATAAAAATGATCATATCTCAGGCCCAACACTCTTTTTTTTCAATATTTTTTTTTCCCAATTTAAGTTTGATGCAAAAACAAAATATAATATAAATTCAATAAATTTAGACATTTTCATTCAACAACAAAAAATAACACTTCAAAAGCTTCTGTTCGACAACACATGTATTCCAACAAAGGACGAACAACCTTTAATAACAACTCACACAACCAGATCAAAGATTAACACTTAAATGTTTTTACTTGGTGAAACCCCTATGGGGAAACATCCACGACCCCAACCAACGTGGCCACTTAGAACAATTTATTAATGCAAACAAAAAATATTACAGAGAAATTTACAAGAGAGTTTTTCACAATCGATCATCAACAAATTACCCTCCATGCTCTTTAAATAGAGATCATGGACCAATTGAGTGTTAAGCCACAGATCAATGTAGATGACAAGATCGATAAGAATATGATTCGTTGGATCACTCTATGTCGGGAACATATCATGACCGTCGGATTACCTAACTACAAATGCATACTAATGAAACACACTAAGAAACACACTTTTACCTAGTGACACATTAGACCAAGTTGATCTTAACTAACTCCTAAGTGTCTAAATATCCTAACAATTTCTTTGTCCATGCTTCATAAAATTCCTTATAAGACTACTCATTTTAAATCCCTTCGAGTTTGTTTTCCTAAAAAATGCCACCTCAATCTAACCCTCCATTGAAAAGTTATGCTTCATTGACAAGGTACCCAAATGGACAATGTTTTTTTTGCTGGTCTAGAAAGGAAAATTATGACGATTGTGTTGCCCCTGGTAGTGCTTCTTATAACATGAGAGGGTATTCATTGGAAGCATCTTTGAGTTGAGTTACCATAAAAAAGAACACCTAGACTTGATTCTCCAATAGAAAGTTATTTCCTCTACAATATTGAGGCCTTTTTTTTCTGCCAAATAGATTTGGAGCTTACTCTTATTCCACATGTAATGTGCTTGGATGCAAATTAACACACTATTGTAAATAAAATTATGAATTGAAATAAGATTAAGAAATATTATGGCGTTATAGCTCAAAGGACAAACAAAGAGGAAAAACTAAAGTAGCGAGGGCAACGAAACACTTGAGAATGGGTTGCACTTGCAATTTTGAATAAGGAAGACTTCTTCAAAATAGTAATATACTTTGATCGATTAATAAATATGAATGGTTATAAGAGAGGAGAAATACTCCTATATACAAAAGAGGGGTTAAAGCTTTAACTTAGGGCACAATTTAGCTTTATGGAGTAATTACATTCTTATTTAGCTAATTAATTCTAAACACACTAAATATCTATTCGAGGCCGAGTTTCCTTATACAACATATCAAAGGACTAAAGATTATTATAAATTATGAGTTACATATAAAATTTTCTCACGTACATAATTTTATTTGTATATTGATTTTGTATTTAGGAATGCACTAATATACAATATCAAATTTTACAATAGATACATATTTGGTACAAAAGTGTGGGTGATTTTAAATTTGGGTGAGACATGAGAGGACGACCGAGTCAGTGAAAGTAGGATAGTGTTATAGTATCCACAAGGTTTCAATTTCTTCAAGAACTGGTCCATGTGTTATTTTTGAAGGGAGGTGTTGTTTAGTGGTGCTATCATGGCCATTAAGTCAACCAATGGTACATGTCTTGGCATGCATGAAATATATGGAAGCACCAACGTATTAAAATGTGGTTAATACCCAAACTTCGTTTTAGGAAGCCTTCTCAAATTTCATTTTAAATTCGTTTCATGTCTAGGATCACGCATAAAATAATAAGCAAGACAACACCATACGCTGCCCATTTCTCCTTGTCTAGCGAGACACTTTTAAGGTGTACTATGTATCCTTAGAGTTGTGCTTAGATTTCATTTAGGTGCAACATTTATTTTTTATTAATTAACAATCCAATTTTAAAGTATTTTTAAAATCTCATTATGCAACTATTTTGTTTGTCACAGAGTAGAATCATAGGTTACTAGTGTTTTCACGGGAATGTGGTTCATCATTATAATCTAATGGAAAGTTTCCTACAGGTACATGGTGTTATCCCTAAAGTTTGCACTAGACTACTATAGGGAAAAGCTAGGGCACTTCAGTTATTGCAATAGTTGTTTGGTTTGAATTATGGATCAGGGAGTTTGGATAGGTTAGAGAGTTATAGGTCTGGTCACAATATTCCAATCAAATTTAAATAATCAACAACACTTCATTTAGTCAAGGGAATTCACATTGATGAAACAATTAAATAAACAATTGTATATATGAGAGAAATCAAAGGAAACATAGAACACAAGTCAACAATATGCTCACTTATGCTTGGAATATTTTCAAGTTTAAAATAATATCTTAAACCTGAAACAAGTATTTGGAATTGACAACAAAATATTTACTGTAATCGAAGTTGAATTTAGAAGAAATCAGTGCTTTGCAAAAATTTCCATTGCATTCAAATAAGACAAGCAAAATGAAGTACATAGATTGACAATCTGACAATCAGGATGTTTAATTCCTTGAGTACAAAGTTTTGTAGGCTTTAAGCTCCTCTAACAACTTTCCAGACTTTCCCCTTCTTTCAATCCAAAAATGAACCTCTCTTCTTCCCAAAAAGGAAAAAGCCCCCTCTTCTTTAATAATCCTTGCTTAAATAAAATTACAAAACATAATTCAAAGTAACAAACTTAAATTGAGATCCTAAACAAAGGGATCTAATCCCAATTTTGTAGCACAAAATCAGGATCTAATCTCCAGGTCAAATTGATGAGGTGACAACTTTGTTGACTGGACATTTGGAAAAATCAGTCTTAAAGCTCCACCTGTAGCTCCTAAATATCTCATTTTCTCGAGAAATGGTCCACTTTTTACCCAACTTGGCCCATTCTTGAGAAAACCCATGTTTTATTTTTGTGATATTCGACCCCATTTGCTCAGGAAACACGTTAGAATATGACCACAAAAACAATCACCTATAGGAAATTCTACATTTTTTAATAAATGTTGACCAAAATAATGGGAAAAGATTTCGACTCCGTAAATGTGCTGTCGACCTTCATCTGATTTGGAGGATTTAAAGTGATTCTTAATCTAGAACATGGAAACCATTACCATGAGATTCTTTGAGAACATGCCCGATTTTATCCATTTGAACTTTCCTTTGTCACGAAACTCCAACTCATTCTGTGTTCTAATGCTTCATAGGGTATGGTCATTCTTTGGATCATTGAGGATGTTTCCCCTATTTCGGCCCTTTCTTCCCATGGGTATTCTTCGATAACTGGTTCATTAAGATCAATATATCCCTTGTACCAACAAAGGGTTTTCCTTTATGCAATCTAGGGTTTGAACACAAACTTGCAAAGAAGTTATGTACTAATCAGAACCGTCTTGTCCTCTTCATTATTTATGATTATATCATACTAAAGCCAATGCCCTTTGATGATACAAGGCATTGGTTTGAATTTTAGAATGATTACAGAAAGTGCCAAATTTTAGCAGCGCACCTGAATAATTAGTTTGAAATGCGTTGTTGGAATATACCAGTCTATGTAGCGCATTTTTAGCAATGATGCTATTTTTGCACTACCGAAGCTACACTCTTTCTGCAGTAAATAAGATCTAACCTCACAACTTTATGGAAACCTGCAGCTTAGGTAATTAAACCAAACCATCCATGATGTGCCACATAAATCCTATGTAATCACTTTGAACACGCATTACCAAAAACAATAAAATTAATTCAAAGCAAAGAAAACCAAAACAAGGGTGAACAAAACATAGAAAGCAATAGACCCGATAGAGAGGATTTGTTTTGAAAAAGGCTTATGGATTGATAAGCTAGGCTTAAGAATAGAGGATCATTTGGGCATATAGTTTTAGGTACATAAATAAGCTACACACCAAGTACATAAACCAAACCAAATTGAAAACCAAATGTTCAGAAACATACTTATTTATGTACATTTCCTACTCTAGCCAACTGATTGATTTGCCCAAGTATAAACAAATTTCCAATGTAACCATTCCATTAGTTTTGTGACCAAAAGAACATCCTCTTTGCAGTTGATCAATAAATCACAACAGAAACCTAACAACTGCCACCAAAATTTCTTTGGAAAATCATACTCACCAAGACATGCTAGTGATATGCCAAAATCTGAAACCATTGAAAACTGTGAAAAATGGGACTCCAACAAAAATGCTACTGGATCTTCAAAATCAAGAGAAAATTTTAGTTGATCCAAAATATATGTCTGTCATTGCATAAAATTTTCTTCATTAAGAAAACAATGATCATCTTGTTTCCTCATAAACAAGTCTTGAACAATATTGACATCATCGTAGTCAGGAACAACAAGACTGTTGATTTTTCAATATGATAGGTTAAGCATGTAGTTCATTTCAATTTGCATTTGTCTTAACCATAAACAAGAATGTTGCAGCAACCAAGATCACAAGAAGAAACACCATGCACAAGAACACAAGAAGTATCTCGGGAAACCCTTCTCAACAAGGGAAGAAAACCCACCAAATCCTTTGTTATATTCTTCAAGAGAAAGACCTTCACCACCAAGAAAGACCTAGCACACAAGAGGGTGCTTAAACCCTAGAAGACTAGCGCCCAAGAGAGGTGTGCACTTCTCCCAAGTAAATGTACTTGCTGAAATTTCCAAACTCACTTGAATGATATGATTCTACAATGGGGAATTTCCCTTTACTTATATTAGACTTGTCCTATCAACTGAAGTGTCTACTGGCTCAATAGGGCCGACATATCTAAGTCACATTAATTCATTATTATTATTATTATAATTAATATTGATCAGATTAATTATATTTTACATTTATTATTAATCACATTAAGGTGGGGCCGACTTGTACCCTTTACATAACAATTAGGGTTACATGTAGGTCTGACTCTTGAACAATATATAGCAAAGGATCTGATACACCCACTAGTGCTCATCCACTAGGGGCACATCCATAGGGATGTCATAGCTCTGGTTCACTGCATTACACAGAGGAACTAGATCTTCACACGTTCACCTGTTCTCGTCCATAGGCACGTCCACTCTATAGATCTTCTTTCCCACCGCCTCACACATGAGAACTATCTGGAGCCTTCTCATCAACTCTGCTTGCTCAGAGGATGCTAATACATCATCTTCATTTCTGTTCACATGACGATGCACCCGACACTTTTCACACGTTCACCTTGTGCTTAGCCACATGCACGTCCAACTCAATAGATCTCCTTTCCCACTGGATAATCATCTGGAGTTCTTCTCAACTCTTTGGATGGAGGAGGTCATCTCTACATTCCTAAATCTGTCTCAGGCAAGAACTACGTACCCTTCTTAGGGGCTTTCTCTCAGGTTTGTAAGCTGAGAGAAAGACTTACATAGCTGCAATGATCCACACGTCACCGGTTTGTAAGCTGGAGAATGTCTCACATAGCTGCAATCATCAACAATAATCACCATTTTACCTTGTAAATAGCTCACTAAAGTTCATTTAAAGATTCAGGAAGGTTATAAGCCTTTGAAGTTTCCTTTTGTCCTTCATGGTTATCCTCCCAATTTTCTAGAGTACCTTCTTAAATTTAATGGAAAAGATTTTGTTACAACAGAGAAACACATGGAGTCTTTTGAAAGGTTTACAGATCTTTTTGAAATCATATATGATGGCGTGTTTATGAGAAAATAATTTCATTATTCACAAGGAGATGCTATGATATGGATTAAACATTTAGAGGCCGATTCAATTGGTTCATGGATGGATTTGCATGATGTTTTCTTGAGATATTGGGGTGAAAGGAACTGAGTTTTATGTTATAAAAAGGAAGAAGGATGAAACTATTACCAGATTTAATAGAAGATTTCATAACTTTTATCCCAGTATGCCTAAAAACATTCATCCTTCTGAAGTTGTTTCCAGATTATTTTATAGAGATGTTGATCATTGCAGCTATGTGAGATATTCTCCAGCTTACAAACCCGAGAGAAATCCCCTGAGAGGGGTGTGTGGTTCCTATCTGAGACAGATCAGGAATGCAGAGATGGCCTCCTCCTTACAGGAAGTTGAGAAGAACTCCAGATGATTCTCCCGTGTAACACAGTGAGAAAGGGGATCTGCAGAGTTGGACATGCTTATGGTTGAGCATAAGGTGAATGTGTGAAATTCCAAAGTGCTGGGTGCATCATCATGAGAAAAAAAATGAATATGAAGTATTAGCCTCCTATGAGCAGAAGAGTTGACGAGAAACTCCAGATGACTCTCCTGTGTAATGCAGTGGGAAATAAGATATGTTGAGTTGACGTGCCTGTGGACAAGCACAGGTGAACGTGATCCTAGTGGATGAGCACTAGTGAAGAAGTGGTTCTTCTGTGTAATGCTGTGATCCATAGATGTGGAAATCCCTATGGATGTGACCCTAGTGGATGAGCACTAGTGGGTGTATAAGATACCTTGCTATATTTTTCAAGAGTCAGACCTTCCTGTAACCCTAATTGTAATGTAAAGGGTACAGGTCGGCTCCACCTTAATGTGACTGGTAATTAATGTAAAAGATAATTAATCTGGTTAATATTAATTATATTATGAGCTAGTGAGGTCGGCCCTGTTGTGACAATATATGCTTCTGTTGATAGGTTCAATCTAGTATAAGTAAAGGTAAATTCCCCATTGAGTAATCATATCTTTCACGTGAGTTTGGAAATTTCAGCAAGTACACTTTCTTGGGAAAAGTGCACACCTCTCTTGGGCTCTAGTCTTCTAGGGTTTGAACACCCTATTGTGTGCTAGGTTTTCTTGGTGGTGAAGGTTTTTCTCTTGAAGAATATAGCAAAGGATTTGGCTGGGTTTTCTTCACTTGTTTAGAAGGGTTTACCAGGATACTTCTTGTGTTCTTGTGCATGGTGCTTCTTCTTGTGATCTTAGTTGCTGCAACATTAATGGTTACGATTAAATGAAAAAATGGAATGATCTTCATGCTTAACCTTTCTCATTGAAAAATCAACATGGTATCAGAGCATAGGTCTTGAAAGAACCCATTGCACAAGCATCTACCAAGTCTCCTCTCACTTTTGCAGAACCGTACGACCCTCCTATGATTTCCAGAAAAAATTGTACGATCCTCCTTCTGTGGTGTTCAAGCCATTAATACTTGGACGTTGATGCTATTTTTTCCATAGAGAGTATGACCTCCTCCAACACATCTCTAGAATCTCTTAAAATCAAATTCTGAGGATTTTGAGTTTTTGGCCCTAGGGTTTCTAGGGTGCCGAAATTTCCTGCAAAATCTTGATCTTAGATTTCTGGAACTTCTTGAAGACACGTTTTTTATTAAATCAACAAGCATCTATGTGACACTAAAGTTGATTGTTGGCAGTCATAAGTCCAACATAATCCAAGGCTACTAATTCAAGCTAATCATTAGGTTTTCAAAATCCAGTTGGCAAGAGTTTGAAGAAACCAAACAAATGAAGAACATAGCCTTAGTAAAAGATAGGCTTGATGGAGCAAGCAACTTCAACTCCTAGAAATGAAGGCTTTAGGTCACCCTTGAAGAATATGACCTTTTGGATGTGGTAACTAAAACCTTACTAGACACAACTACAGATGTATAGAAGAAGATAAGAAAGGAAGAAGATGTCAAAGAAAGAAAATTAATCATCTACTCAATTAGATATCATCTCTTACCTCGTATTGCCAACCCGAATACATCTTATGATATGTATGAAGCATTAAAAGAAATGTTTGAAAGTGACAACACCCTCATAACTCTTACTTTGAAGATCCAACTTCAAAGTACCAAGATGACGAAATGTGACACATTTTCCATCTTCTTTATGAAGATACTAGAGATTAAAGAACAACTAGAGACCATTGGAGAAATCATGTCTGATAGAGAACTTTTCTTAACCACTCTCAACAACCTTCCAAAAACGTGGGAGCCTTTTATTCAGAGTATCAGTGGAACAAAACCTCTACCAACCTTTGATCGTCTATGGACAGATTGTACTCAAGAAGAACTTAGACTTAGAAATAGAGGAGTGGAAGATTCCTCATAAGAAAATCATGCTCTTACACTTCATACAAATAAAGGAGGAAAATTCAAAAGAAATTCCAGGCAAACATTTAAAGATGAAAAGTATTCATCAAATCCAGGTTATCAAAGAATAGATGTTTCAGAAATTCAGTGCTTCAGATGTGACAAATATGGACACTATGCAAGAAACTATCCAACCAAGAAGAAGGGAAGACAATATGCTTCTACCATTGACATTGATCCAGATCCACCTCAAAAGAATGAAGAGAAGAGAGAGGATAAATACTTCCTCTAAAATCTAAAGCATGACTACAAACCAAGTAATTTTATAGTTGATTGCAATTTTTATGGGAGCCCTCAAAGACTTGGACCATTATCCCTGGTACGGGAGGCCAAACCACATTTGATTTATTATTATGCGAAACAAGAAGAGATGTTTTCCTAAAATAAGAGATACCCATTCAACAAACCTAGAGAATCTCAGATGGAGATTGACAATGAGACAAAACCTTCTCCCCCTTTAGCAGTTCAGAGGGAGACAAACATTAATCCAACTAATCCAGTTGCTCCAATTTATATAACCATAGATATTACAATGGGGCATAAAAGGCATGCCTAGGATCTACAAAACTCTGCAAGAGGCAGAGAAACATACAAGCCTCTCAAGGCACATCCCGAGAAATCAAAAGAGTTTTTCAAGCTATCCTTCAGTCATGAGCCATTTCATTGATGCTGAGCCTCCTTGTCTTAGAGAAGAAATGAGAGAAGAAGTATGGCAAGATACCATAATAGAAGAATACCAGTATATCATAAAGAACGATGTATAAGATATTATTCAGGGATCAGAAGGGAAGTATGTGGTAACCCCCAAGTGGATCTATAAGATCAAGCATACATATTATGGAAGTGTTGAGAAATACAAAAAAAGATCTATAGCCAGAGGTTTCTCACAAACATAGGGAGTTGTCTATGATGAGACACTTGATCTAGTAAACCCGATACACTACAGAGTTGGATGTGCCTGTGGCTGAGCACAAGGTGAACGTGTGAAATCCCAAAGTGTTGGGTGCATCATCATGAGAAGAGAAATGAAGATGATGTATTAGCCTCCTCTTAGTAGAAGAGTTGACGAGAAAATACAGATGACTCTCCTGTGTAATGCAGTGGGAAAGAAAATCTGTTGAGTGGACATGCCTATGGACGAGCACATGTGAACGTGATCCTAGTGGCTGAGCACTAGTGGAGAAGTGGTTCTTCTGTGTAATGCAGTGAGCCATAGATGTGGACATCCCTATGGATGTGCCCCTAGTGGATGAAGACTAGTGGGTTTATAAGATCCCTAGCTATATAGTTCAAGAGTCAGACCTTCCTGTAACCCTAATTGTAATGTAAAGGGTATAGGTCGGCCCCACCTTAATGTGTCTGGTAATTAATGTAAAAGATAATTAATCTGGTTAATATTAATTATATTATGAGCTAGTGAGGTCGGCCCTGTTGTGCCAATAGACACTTCTGTTGATAGGTTCGGTCTAGTATAAGTAAAGGTAATTTCCCCATTAAGGAATCATATATTTCATGTGAGTTTGGAAATTTCAGCAAGTACACCTTCTTGGGAAAAGTGTGCACCTCTCTTGGGCGCTAGTCTGCTAGGGTTTGAGCACCCTCTTGTGTGATAGGTTTTCTTGGTGGTGAAGGTATTTCTCTTGAAGAATATAGCAAAGGATTTGGCTGGGTTTTCTTCCCTTGTTGAAAAGGGTTTCCCAGGATACTTCTTGTGTTCTTGTGCATGGTGCTTCTTCTTGTGATCTTGGTTACTGCAACATTAATGGCTATGGTTAAATGAAAAAATGGAATGATCTTCATGCTTAACCTTGCTCATTGAAAAATCAACAATTACAGGAGATGGTAAATCAACTTTGTTATTCACAAGTTTACATGACTGGCCATGTTCGAAAGAAATTGTGATATGTACATCATTTTTCTCATATGGTTCAGATGAAGGAATTATATTAAGATCAATAATACAAGAAGAATACATATTTTCTTTTTCTAATGAGGGATATATAACAATAAGTTTATGATCATCCAAGTATACAAAGCATAGTATAATTCTTTTGACATGTAAAGGAAAATACAGGAAAGAGTTGATAAAAAAGAATATAAGTTCATGGTGAAAACTGATGGATTGATACCTGGTCTTTCCCTTCCGCTTGTTCATTTCTCTGTCAACATGGCTCATCCTCGAGTGGAGTCTTTTGATCGGGGAGGCGCCAGGTGAATCATATGCAGTCACAATTATGTATCTAACTCCTGTTCACAATCAAGAGATAACTTTGATAGTTGTCATTCTCCCAGGGAAAAATGACTTCGTTACTCCGTTCCCCGACAACGACACCAACATATGTTATCCATAAAGTTTGCATTAGAGTGTTATAGGTCAAATCTAGGGCACCTCAATGATTGCAATAGTTGTTTTATTTGAATTATGGATCAGGTAGTTTGGATATGTTAGAGAGTTATAGGTCTGGTTACAATCTTCTAATCAAATTTAAATAATCAACAACACTTCATTTAGTCAAGGGAATTCACACCGATGAAATAAATAAATAAACAATTGGATATATGAGAGAAAGCAAAGGAAACATAAAACACAAGTCAAAAATCTGCTCACTTATGCTAGGAATATTTTCAAGTTTAAAATAATATCTTAAACCCGAAACAAGTATTTAGATGCAACTTACAAAGACATGTAATTGACAACAAAATCTTTACTGTAATCGAAGCTGAATTCAGAAGAAATCAATGTTTTGCAAAAAATTCCATTGCATTCAAATAAGACAAGCAACATGAAGTACATAGATTGACATTCTGACCATCGAGATGTTTGATCCATTGAGTACAAAGTTCTGCAGGCTTTAAGCTCTTCTAACAACACTTTCCCCTTCTTTCAATCCAAAACTGAACCCCTCTTCTTCCCAAAAAGGCAAAAAACCCCTCTTCTTTGATAATCATTGCTTAAATAAAACTACAAAACATAATTCAAAGTAACAAACTCAAATCGAGATCCTAAAAAAAGGGATCTAATCCTAATTCTATAGCACAAAATAAAGATCTAATCTCCTAGTTGAATTGATGAGGTTGCAACTATGTTGACTGGGCATTTGGAAAAATCTGAAAAATCTGAAAAAAAATCAGCAAAATTTAGAAAAAAACAGTCTTAAAGCTCCACATGTAGCTCCTAAATATCTCATTTCGTTGGTAAACAACCCTCATTTAACCCTATTTGTCCCATTCTTGAGAAAACCCATGTTTTATTTTTGTGATATTTGATCCCATTTGCTCAGGAACCACGTTAGAAGATGACCACAAAAACAATCACCTACAGGAAATTATGTATTTTTTACCAAATGCTGACCAAAAGAATGAGAAAATATTTCGACTCCATAAATGTGCTGTCAACCTTCATCTTATTTGGAGGATTTAAAGTGATTCTTAATATAGAACATGAAAACAATTACCATGGCATTCTTTGTGATCAAGCCCGAGTTTATCCATTTGAACTTTCCTTTGTCACGAAACTCCAACTCATTATGTGTTCTAATGCTTCATATGGTATGGTCATTCTTTGTATCATGGAGGATTTTCCCCTTGTTTTAACCCTTTATTCCCATGGGTATTCTTCAATAGTTGGTTCATTAAGATCAATATACCCCCTGTACCAACAAAGGGTTTTCCTTTATGGAATTTAGGGTTTGAACACGGACCTACAAAGAAGTTATGTAGCAATCGGAACCATCTTGTCCTCTTCACGATTTTGGATTACATCATACTGAAGCTAACGAACTTTTATGAGACAAGGATTTGATTTGAAGTTTAGAATGATTACAAAAAGTTTCAAATTTTAGCAGCATGCCTGAATAATTAGTTTGAAATGTGTTGTTGGAATATACTTGTTTTTGTAGTGCATTTTTAGCAATGCTTTTTTTGCACTACAAAAACTACACTCTTTCTGCAACAAATAAGATCTAACCTTACAACTTTAGGGAAACCTGCAACTTAGGTAATTAAACCAAACCATCCATGATGTGACCATATAAATCCTATGTAATCACTTTGAACATGCCTTATAAAAAACAATAAAATTAATTCAAAGCAAAGAAAACCAAACCAAGGGTGAACAAAACATAGAAAACAATAGACCCGATAGAGAGGATTTGTTTTGAAAAAGGCTTATGGATTGGTAGGCTAGGCTTAAGAATAGAAGATCATTTGGGAATATATTTTTAGATACTAACACATAGTTTGAAAGGTCACCTATTTTTTGATCTCTAATTGATTCCCTTACAATGTTCAGATTACCAAATTGAGCATGGTGTGTCAAACAACTTAAGTTTCAACTTTAATCTCAAATGGAGTTCACTTAACTAATTTTCAACATTGATCCCTTTTGCATATATTTTATAATTAAAGAGGGGAAAAAGGACATTAATTGGGTGTATAAAATCAAATTTAAAATCGGGGTGGACGAGTATGTTTTGTAAACTTTAAAGAATAAAAGTATATTTTTATTCAAGGTATAACTTTTACCACTACTTCTAAAATTTGGAGCTCCCTATAGCTAACCAAGGCTTCCCCATGTTCATTGTTGAAGGAAACTCCCTCTAGTTATTGAAATCTTTCCCATGTTCATTATTGAAGGCTCATGCAATTAAATATGTTTTAAGGTAATTAGGTTGCACAATAAGTCAAACACGAGGAAAGTGATATTCAAGAGGATTCAAAACTTGGTCTCTCATCTTTAAACACTTAAGTCTCCCATCCTGAAAGGCTTAAGTATCCCTTTCTATTATTTCCAAAGGCAACAACATCTTTTTTCAAGGATCCAATATTAACTAATATTAATGAAATCATGAAAATTATCAAGTTATTCCCCAAACTAATCCACGAAGAAATGGATTTAGATTTGGAGATAAAGGTATCTAAAGAGGAGATAAAAACAATTTTAAGTGTCTACAAAAAAAAATCCTTAGGTCTTATGAATAGATGGTGAAATTCTATTTAAGATTTTAGGTTTGTAAAGAATGATTGATTGAAGAGTATACAATTTTTGGTAAAGTGGTGATTTTACCATTAATTTACCTTTATAACTCTTATTCCAAAAAGCTAGGATCCATAATATTTTCAGGAGTTGAGACCCATATCCCTTAGCAATTTTGTATATAAAGTGGAGCTAGGATCCATAATATTTTTAGGAGTTAGACCCATATCCCTTAGCAATTTTGTATATAAAGTGATATCCAAAATCATTGCAAACATGCTCAAAGGGATAGTATTTGGTTTCGTCTACGAGGAACAATTCATTTATGAGGAACAATTCAGGTTTCTTTATAATACGTGCTTCATGCCAAGTATCCTATTGTTTTAGTATTTATCACGATTAATAGGGCTATGCAAAGCATGTCATAATATTTTACCATTGTCTAACTTATTCAATAAGTTTATAATCCCATAAAATTCAATATTCTCTATCTCATTATCAAATGCTTTCACATGATCATGGAACATGTGGGTTATGGATTTTATCACTTCCTTTTTCTCTATTTGCTCTTCGTCTTTGATGATATTAATATTAACATGTGACCGTATCATTCATAATCTTTATATTCTAGTTCTAACCATGCATCGATGTTGTTTCTTACTTTATTTTTATCTTTCTCCATTAATATTCAATAATCCTATATTTATTTTTTTTTATTCAATTTTTTTTAATAAAAAAATGATTTTTTTATTTATGAAATTAGGGTTAATAGTCATGTTTCACACAAATAATATTTTGAGCTAAAGAATTGGCAAAAAATAAAAATTAATCTGTAAAAGGAAATCTTGAATTTCTTTCCTTTGGAAATTGTGATTTTCTCTTTCCTTTAAGGTCTTAAAGTTGGAATATAGTGGTGGATTTCATAGGTTGTATCTCTTTCATTTTTATCCAAGTATATCATATCATATCTTTTTGGGAAGCTATGAATATGTAGTTTCTATTGCAATATACCAAGCCTAAATTATACATTCTTGTAAATAATTATTTAAAATTGAAGCCATGGTACAAAAATTGACAATGTTTGGGGGATATTATAGAAGTGCAAATTGCAAAGGTTGTAACTCCCTTTATACCACTTTGAAAAACTATTGTGATCACTTTCAAAAAATATTTTGAAATGTGCACAAGAACTATGATTCTTGATCCAACAATCAAACAACATGTTGTGTCTTCTACAAAATATAGTGAACTAGGCACATCTTGATCGACAACAACTTCAATGAATTCTCCTTGTCAATGACCCCCTTGTTGATGAACTCCTTGTTGATTCCCCCTTTGGAAAATAGTCTCTTATCGATGGTCTCTTTTTTGATGTCCCCTTTAGTGATGACTTTCTTGTCAATGCCCCCCTTAACAATGATTCCCTTGTCAATAACCTTCTTGTTGATGATCCCCTTGTTTGTGAGATCCCCGAACATGTTGTTGACGACCTCTTTATTAACAAACATCTTTCCAAGTAATCAATTGGCAAAGGTTCCTTTGTCCACTATCCTCCCATTAACAAACACTTTTGTCAATGACCTTGTTCCATCAGATTATGCTTGTACCTAGGAATGCCAACTACCATATGGACCATTGCAAAACATATGTGTCAACATATGTAGAAACATGTTGCACATGGGGAAATGAACAACCATATTTGGTTACAAAACTAAATCATTTTCAAAAGAGAGAGAGAGAGAGAGAGAGAGAGAGAGAGAGAGAGAGAGAGAGAGAGAGAGAGAGAGAGTAATTCACAGATCTTTCACATAATAATACAAACATTCTTCAATATGATTTAATTTGCACACCTCTATTTCGTTATTTGATTCATGCTTCTACATACCATAACTTATCCAATCCCACACTATTAAGTTCTCCCCCTATTTCTCTCCTATTAATAATATTGAATGATCCCACACAACTAGTAGGTATTCTCCCCAATAAAAGGTCCCAATTAGACCTTACACTATTTGGAATAGGGAATCCATCTAGTTTATTGCATGACAACCTTTAGATAGTTTTGTTTGATTCTACCGATTGTGGCCTAATCCATCATTTAGGTATTAATGAAATAAATGAGATACATCTAATCTAATACAAAAAGTGCATAATGATGCCCATACTAACTAACAAAACTGATGAGGCAAACATAGCACCAAATATATTGTTGCTTTAAACCTTTAGAAAAAAGTTACTTCAAAAAATAAAAACAATAATTTAAATAACTAGTTGAATTACAAAAAAATCTGGTAATGATCAATTGAATATAGTACTATGCTTAAGGCTATGTGAAGGCTATAAACAAAAAAATTGTAATATAAAACAAATAAAACAAGTTGCTTATAAGTGACAAAAGTTCGCACTATAAAAGCAAATGCTTATAACATTCCAAAATTTAATAAATTAGTAGAAAAAGTTCCACAAACCACACATTTGAAAACTTAAGTCTATCTCCAAATAGCTTGGCCAACAATGAATTCTCATTCATTAACATTTCATAGAAGAGTCTATAAATATGCACAAGCAAAAAACCCTTTACAATTTAAACTCATCTCATTTATAGAAGAGGACAAGGATTGGAAACTTATGAGCTTGGGACACTTGGATGACTAATCGTTTCCGCTCCTTTCCTATTGGTTACCCTTATCACTTCATCTTCTTTTACTCTTTGACTCCCTTTGAATATTTTGATCTTCCACTTGACTGTTATCCTTCCCATTTTGGCTATTCAAACTCTCCGTTATAAGATGGCTGCTTATTTGACTTCATGAAGCTTCATCTCTTTCCCTTCTCCATTTTATCACAATGTTCACCCATTCATAAAAAACCAAGCTAACTGTTTCTCCATGGGAAAATGTATGTTGTTGGAGGGAGGCTTTGTATGAAGTAATGCTTTGGATTATCCTTTTCTCATGTGTTATCACTAAGTAAATTTCCTAGGCTGAGGAAGCAACTCACAAAGGTAACCACATAACCACTTTAGAAATGAAACTAGCCCTTTTAGTTTAGAGAGGGATCTCTCTTGTTACTTGGTTTCTAAAGATAGGTTTTATTTTGAGGATAAGAGGCTAGATCTTGGATTATATGAAGGGGTTTCTTAAGGTTTGCTAGAAAGAAGGAAAGGAACCTATCAGGCAATGGAGTGAATTCTTTGAACGCAAATGAAAAAAATGCCTAGTAGGTAGAACTCTTAAGGAAGCAAAGGGAATTTCCTGAGTTCCAATGTTACAATCCTCAATTTCTTCATCATTAGCAGTGAATTTTGGGTTCCTTCCCACATCATTATTGTCAAAAATATTCTCCAATGGAACCAAGCCCTTGGGAATGATATTATTTTTGAGTTGAACAATGTCTCTACCAACAATTTGATTTTGGAAACAATCATCTTTTGAAAACATGGCTGCATCTTCTTCTTGATCACAACAATTTTCATCATCAATATTTGAGTTGGCAAATTCATCAGTCATTTGGAGAAATCTTACCACCTGTTTGTCATCCTAAAAAATCTGCCAATACTTGATGTTATCAGGTACTGCTGGTCTATGCTTGACTTCAATCTCATATTTTCTATTAGTAAATATAGGAATCTTGAAAACAAAGGCTGAAGTGGCTAATGCATCAACAATAAGATTTTTTCCTCTTGGAATCACTGAGAGGTTATATTCTCTAAAAAATTCCAATAGATCAAGAACTATATTTCTATATTCCCTCAACCTAGGATGCTTTGAATGACATATTCCCTTAACCCGATTTATGACAAGCTCATAATCTCCATGAACTTTTCTTTTTTCCCCAAATATTTCAATGTATTCAAACCCAAAATCAATGCCTCATACTCAACCATATTATTTGTGCAGCCAAAAGTAAATTTGTAAGAATAGAGTTTTGAACATGATTTAGGAGGAATTATCCAAACACCTGCTCCAACTCCCTTCTTATTAGCAACTCCATCAAAATTCATATTCCACATTTCATCATTTTTTTTTATTTTGTTGATCTGAATTTTTCCCTCCTTGATGATCAACCTCATCTTTCATAGGGAGTTGAGCAATATTTGGCTCTTCTTCTTCAAAGCACATGTAATTGTAAAAAAATGAAGAACCAACCTCAATGTCAACAAAATAAATAGGATGATTGTTTGGTTTGATTTTTCTACTCACCATTTACTTCAAGAGGACTTCCTTGTATAATCTCATTTCTTGGCCAAAAACTGATATAGTTGCATAGGACATGTCCATCTGTAGAGTGCCCTTCAACTTTGCAGCCCATGACCTTGACAACATCATGCCAAATTTTGGAGGGATGTCTGCAACAACTACATCCATGATCAGATTCTTTGATGTCATTTGAGATAGAGACACAACCAATCTTTAATTAAGCCCAAACACTTTACCTTCCTTGAGTCAAAAGAGAAAAGATATTTGTAAGGCCTAGTGATGTCCAAACCTAGTTCATCCATGATTACCTTTGGCATCAAATTATGAGATGCTCATGAATCTAGCATTGCACTGTGTAAGGTCATATCATGAACTTTAAGGCTGACATAGAAAGGAGGTACATCACCATCATCACCACTTTCTTCCACCCGTGGACCAAATAAGATTGCATGGTCATCATCTTGCACATTCAAAGTATCAGATGTTTCTTCCATTTTCAACATTTTGGTGATTTTACTTCTATATTCACCATTTCTTATCAGCTCATTGAATGGAACACAAATTTTGATTTTTTCCATTTCACTTTCAAAGTTAAAAAGAGATCGAGTTTTTTCTACCTGTTTGATGACTACATCCCTTTTTGTCTCTGGTACCTTCTTTGGGGGCTTTTTTTTTTTTTTTTTCCTTTCTCCAATGCATCCCTTGCAAGACTATATTTCTTAGGCTGACCTAAAGAAGGTAAATTAACTTGAGTCTCCCTTGTAGGATTCCCTTTTGGTGGGTTTGCATGCACATTTTTATTTTTGATATTGTACTGCTTCTCAAACTGCATGATGGCATTTTGATACCCCTTATTATACTCTTCTGTTTCCATTGACAACATATCATCATTTTCCTGCATAAACTTATCATTTGCATCCATAAATTGATCATGTTCTTCTTTAGTTAGAAACACATCTGTTTCAGTATCATCACAACAATGTATGTTGTCTTCAAGAGATTCATCAAAATTTTCATTCACATAGTTGTTTTGGAAGGGGGGTTTAATTTGCTGGTCACCTTGATTTCTTTGGTCTCTTTGTCTAATCTGTGGAACTGGTGGTCTTCTGAAATTAAGATTTCTGTGTTGAAAATTAGCTTGATCTCTGATGGCAGGTTTATTGTCTAAGGACAACTTTTCCACCAACATTTCCATAGTTTTTACCATTAGATCAAATTTTGCATCTGATGTTTGGGAAGTTGAAGTTTGAGCTTCTCCTTGAACCTTTTTCACATCAATTTTAGGATTATACTTAATCTTTCCTGATGCCATCAGATTCACTTCTACTTCAATTGCATCATTCATCATGCCATCTAATGTAGTAGATCTCCTTTCCCTCAACAACAAGGAAAAGTCACTGTCAAAGGATTCAACATAACGAAGTTTGGCAGCTCTAGGAGGGGGTTTAACTTTAGTAGGAATTGAATTATAAACCCTCATGAATTTGGTTGAAAAATCTTGTACTGTCTCACTGGGTGATCTCTTTATGTTAACTGAGTCAATAGTTGAAGAGGATTCTTCTTGTCTCCCCATATTGCAAGGAAGGTTGCTTCAAAGGCTGCAAAATTAGGGATACTTGCTGATGGAAGAGCCTTAAAGCATTTTTTGACTTCACTTGAGAGACTTTGTGCAAACAGTCTCACTTTTACATCTTCAACATCTACCTCCTCTAGGTAAACAAAGTCATTAAACCAATATAAGTGTCTTTGAGTTGAAACATTCTCTTCTACATCATATGAATTAATTCTCTGATTATGATTTTGAGGTAGATCATGTAATTGAGTAGGCAAGACAAGGGCATAAAATATTACTACCATGGATCTAGGAGGATTCCAGATTGGCTGAACAATTTGACTAGGAATGACAACAGTTTGAATGGGAACAACAAAAATCAAAGATTGAAATTTCTTCTCATAAAACATAACTTCATTCAAGTTATACTCTGATCTAGATCTAAACAAAGTCTACTCAAATTTTACATCAAAATAAAGATCATCAATGCTCTTCACTCCGTCCTTAGGAAATGATAGATTTCTGTCCAGAAAAATACCCGAGTCAGATACCTTTTATTTTATTTTATGTAAGAGTTTTTTAGGATCAACCACAGATGCTATAGGTTCTGGATATGGATTTCTGCTAGTGTAAATCTTCTTTGGAGCGAGGATTTCTCAATAAAGTTAATTTTTTTCTACTGATCTTATAAATTGAAGTTACCAGGGTAATTGTTTTCAGCCAATATAATGTCTGATTCTCTGTTACCCTCAAGAATCAAATCTGAAACTTTAGTCATTCTTTCCCAGTTAAAATTTCACTTTTCGTCCCCGACAACGACCCCCAAATTTTATCACTAAGTAAATTGCCTAGGATGAGGAAGCAACTCACAAAGGTAACCACATAACCACTTTAGAACTGAAACTAGCCCTTTCAGTTCAAAGATGAATCTTTCTTGTCACTTGGTCTCTAAAGATAGGTTTTATTTTGAGGATTAGAGGCTAGATCTTGGATGAGATGAAGGGTTTTTTTAAGGCTTGCTAGAAAGAAGGAAAGGAACCTGTTGGGCAATTGAGTCAATTCTTTGAAAGCAAATGAAATCAATGTCTGGTAGGTAGAACTCTCAAGGAAGCAAATGATAGGTAGAAAATGATATTTCGATTTTTAATTTAATGTTATAGAATGGGAAAAAGAGGAAAACACTAACAACATTCAGAGAACCATCAAAGATGAATTCTGATGAGTTAAGAAAGAAAAGGCAATGTTCAAATTGCTAGAATCTAAAGCATCATTTGAGATTAATTTCAGACCATTTGATATCCAATTTAAACATATAATTATCAACAGATGAAAGATAAAGAAAACAAGAATAACATACATGAAAGGTACACAAACTTCAGGTCATCACCACTAGAATATTTGGTATGAAAAATCTCTAGACATCTGCACTAGTATTTCATTCAAAATCAGAAAATATGTACAATGATCAATACAAAATATCCTTTGTGCTTCTGCCAACCCTTTGTACATTCCAAATATTCAAATATATAGATGAACTATCTCCCTAAGCTAGAGAAGTCTAACTTATATTCTATCCTACGATTTGGATCTAATTACATCAAAAGAGAACAAATGTAAACTACTTGCTAAAAATAGCAAAGTCACCTTGACCATATTAATGCATACACTATTCTTTAACAAAAAGAGATCTCTAGCATATTTTCAAATTTAAACTAATGTGATTCATCTTGGGACAACTGGAGACAAATATTGGAGTGATCTGAGTGTTGACAAAGCTCCTTGTCATATTTGCATAGCGAGCTACTGTAGCACGTTATGTAACTGCAACCTACAACAATTGCGTAGCGATATATACACACCAGTGAGGATTTTCTTCAACAAAATAGATTTAGGAAGTGGCTGCAGTACTTTTGAAGGCTCCATATCACTTCCATATCATTTACCCATCATCTCCCAATGTCCTTCAACCTCAATACCTAAAACACTTGTGTAGCGTGAGATTGTTATGCAAGTTCTGTACAATGTAGTTTTCCAATCAAAATAAAAAACTGATCATTTGGGATTCTTCAAAAAGAAAAATTGTGAAGATGTGAGACCTATAACTCAGCCACTTCTGCAAGTAGTTCTAAATTCCCTCTAGCTTCATCATCAACCTTCATCCTCAGCTTGAGAGACCTATTTTCCTTTCTTAATGACATATTTTTCCTTTTCAAATTTCCCACTTGCCTAAACAATAGTGCATTCCTTCTCAGTTTTGTGTGAGCATTTGTGAGGGATTCATAGGCATTGTTGATGGCTATCCCACACTCCTTAAAGTGTCTCTGAAACCTTATATATGATACCCTTTTACTCTCCCTGATCCGAATGATTAGGTCTTGAGCCTCCCTGAGTTGCTTATTTATCCACTTGATGGTTGTTTCACTCTCTCCAGTTGAAGTATAAGTCTTCTCAACTGGTGTAGGCTGGGCTTGAGCTAGTGTTTCCTCTGCAAGATTGTAATCAAAGGTTTTTTTTGGCTGAGGATCTTGTCAAGGGGGGTTTAGGTTTAATCAAATCCACAATATTAAGATTTTTCCTGCTTTCCTTCTCTTTAGAAGCTTTTGGAATATTTGAGGATGATTCCTTCTTTGAACCAATTGCATCTTGTGGAGTTTGAATATCAGAAACCTTCTCAGCCAATTTTCTTTTCATTTCCCCATTATCATGAAAAATATGAGCTATAACATGCTGATCTTCCTTAAGTTGGTTTTGTAGCTCCTTGATTTCTTGGTCTTTCTCCTCTGGTTGCCCCTGATCTTCATCCATTCCTTGAGCTGAATAATCAACAAACTATGTATGTAGGGTAGGTACGGGAAATCTCTGGGCAGCTGACCTTGTGACTGGGCTACTGATTCTTGGTGTTTCCTCCACCTCATTAACAAAATGTAGCCTTCTACCTTTATTTTTATTTGGTTGGCTTAGTGAAGAATCATCAATCTCCTTACCTTTCCCCATGACATGTTATGAAAACCATTTTTCTTTCCCACTTGAGACTCTAGAGGCCACTTTCTCAGTAGATGAGGGGGTGTCTCCTTTGGGATATAGAGAAATGTTATCTGAGGTAAAAAAAGAATCCCAATCTCTGTTTGATTTCTTTAGTTCTTCCACTACTAGCAACTTAACCAAGGAGAAATGAAACAAACTAGACTTAAGCTTATCAACCCTAGCTTGCACCTTGTCTGCCATTTTCCCTAAACTTCTGTACAGGTAGAAAGGTAAATTCAAGGGGTTCTTCCCTATGAAATTCATCATAAGCCTTATGTGGTAAAGATATACACTATCAAATCTTCCCTCACAATTGAAATATCATTGTACCACTCTTAACAACCTTTCAAAATGATCCAGTATGCATTCTCTTGCAATGGTGGTGCCAAACCTCTGTTTTCTGTACTTAGATTTGAGTAAATCAGTATAGAAAGCTGGATCAAGAGGCATACCTTTGAACCAATTTCCCCCCTGGATAGGAATTTTTGTTGCAACAACCACTGTGTCCTCTGATACCTGGAAGGTAATGTCAACAACTCTTGTCTGGACACCATTGAATCTTAGGGCGAACTCCTTTGTCACCTGTGCATTATACCCTTGAATTTTCTCATAGAACCTCATGCAACCAACTTGCTCTAATGAAACCCTAAATGCAGGATCAAAATTCACCAACTCCAATCTCTGTGGCTCACACCTCAACATAATGCCTCCTTTCTTGTATTTATTTTTTGCTTGAGTGGCCATGCTACAGATGTAGGCTAAAACAGAGACTGGTAAGGACATAAAGGTTCAAACACTAAAACTTAGACATGGAACTTTACACAACGAATGATAGGGTAAGGGTTTGTTCAAAATGTGTCAATGGACTCAATAACACGATGATCAAGTCTTTGGAACTGATGTATGTAGGCACAAATTGTTTGGCAAACACAAAAAAAACCTCTTGAATCTTTGCACAATGAAAATTGTGAAGACAAAGGATGCGTAGCATGCGCCGAGGATGCGTAGCGTGCAATTATGTGAGGAGTTTGCATAGAAGACAAACATGTTTTGTGTAGCGAGTGGAAAAATCGAATATGCTGCAGACAAGAGACCTGATCGAAGGAAAAGGATTCTTTTGCAATGAAAATGGGAGGGATAGACATACATATGCTAATCACATCATGGTTTGAAGTATGGTTAGATGGGTTTAGGGTGATATTCCAATTAGTGTAGCGCCAAGGAGTTTGCGTAGCGTGCTTGTGCATTGTAAGTAATTTTTGTAGGTCAAGTACCACGAATATTTGAAAAGACAACAAATATGCCATACAAAATTTGGATGAATCTTGTTCTTTCATTATGTGTCATCATGTGCCATGACATCCCCACTAAATCATTCTACCTAGAATTAGACTTGACTCATTTTATGACAAGCCATTTTGATGGTTCATAGAAATAATGACCCACAAAATTTGAAACAACTCATGAGACACAACTCCTAGAAGACACCCACAACCATAATGACTCAATTTATGAATGCATTGGTCTCCCCAAGATCAAGGCATGCCTTTGAAACTCTTGAAAAACCTTTAACTCTACCCTAAAAATAATGATACTGACATTTGGCTCCAATGGGGATGGTATCCTCCATGTGAGGTAGAAAAGAACAACAAACCAGGTGCCTTATCTGTTGGGCTCTATTTTCACTCAAAAAGACTCTAAAAATGAAAAAATAAACCGAATGACAAAACTTTTTCAAACATTGACACCACTAGCTAAACTCAACAGAACCTTAGGGCCTTCACTTCGAGCTTCAATTTCTGCTGAATGATGACTTCAATTGTTCTACTTGGAAAATACAAATGGTTATTTACAATGAGATGAAAAGATCATAATGTTTAAGTAAGGTAGTGTTTGAGAAACCTTCAATTTACAAGTCCTCCACCAATGAGATCTCCATTGAGCTCTTGTAATAGATAAGCATTGCTCCCATGATAAGCAACAATTTTGAATGGTCCCAGCCAGAGGTAGTCAAACTTTCCGTGCTTCCCCTTATCTTCATTTCTTGCATCCCATTTCAGCACCAGATCATCTACCTTGAAATCATCAACTTTTGTATGTTTATCAAAGACCCTTTTCATTTTTCCATGATGCAGTTGTGTGTTGTTGAATACTTGTTCTCTCATTTGCTGTACATGAATCAATTGATTGATCCTTCTTTGAGCATCATTTGGTTCAACTTCCTGTTCTTGCAACAACTTCATAACTGGCATCCCTAATGAGGTAGGGAAAACTGCATTTGTGCCATATACAATCTGGAAAGGCGATGTATAAATAGACCTCTTAGTAGTGATCGTATCAGCCCACAATGCATAAATAAGTTTCTTGTGTCAAGCCTTCTTGTTTTCTTGTAACATCTTTTTGATAATTCTAGTCAGACTCGTGTTAGATGACTCAAATAATCCATTACCTTATGGGTAATAAGATTTGGAATGTCCAAGGGTTATGTTGTAATCACTGCAAAAATTTTCCATTCTCCTGGACTTGAATGCTGCTGCATTATTAGTTATTATTTTGACTGGGCAAACAAACCTAGACATAATGTTGCTTTCCATAAATTGAATAATGAAAACATCAATAACTTGCCTTGTTGGGACTGATTCAATCCATTTGGTGAAGTAGTCTATAGCTGTCAATATCCATCTATGTTGAGCTGAAGATGGTGGATGCATTTCTTCTATAAAATCAAGGCCCCATTGCCTAAACGATGCTTCAACTGAAATTGGTTTTAAAGGAAAGGGAATTATTTCCTTTTTCCATAAAAAATATGACATTAATGACAACTTGATACCTCCTTGTACACATCAGAGAATATGCTGGGCCAATAAAATCATGCTCTTAGTATATTATGCACTGTGGTTTTCCAATAATGGTTCCCTCCACAATCACCCTTATGAAATTATTTAATAGCATGTTTTACCTCTCCTTCCAATAATAAACTCAACAAAATTCCCCCTGTATCCTTCCAATACATAGAACCATGTAGAATACAAAATTTTTCTTCTTTCAAGTTCATAAACCTAGATTTTGTTTTACTTAGTTGAGGAGGAGCTTGTGAATTTCTCAACACATGGAGATTCAAGAAATTTATGAGATACCCGTGGGACTGTTTCTTCTTTTGAATTTTCTGATAGGTTAGCAATGAAATTTATCCCGAAGACATCATAATTTGATTGTGTCATCAGTTTGGAAATCCCCTGACCTTTGACCAGCTTTGTAGGATTGATCTCCAGGTCGTATTCTAACAAAACAACTATCCATTTACCTCTTGTTCCTTCAGTATCATACTGAGTCAGGATGTCTTTCACAACATTACTGGGCACACAAGCAACACCATGAGAATGGAGAATATAAATTCTGAATTCTTTAAGATCTTTTACCAGTGCATATGCCTGCTTCTCCATGATGTCATACTTCAAAGGAGAGTCTCTCAGAGTTCTGGTATAATAGGATATGGGATTTTCAAAATTTTGTTCATCTTTCTGCAACAAGACACCAGCAATAGTGTGTTCTGATGCAAACAAGAACAAGATGAAATCCTTTGGATAGTCTGGACTGACCAATACTGGTGCCTTGGTCAATGCTTCTTTTATGTCCTCAAAGGATTTCCTAGATTCTGGAGTCCAGTTTATCTCACTACCTTTTTTGAGCATGTTGGTAATGAAATTTATGATTTCTGCCAGATTAGGGAGAAACCTCCTCAAAAAGTTTACTCTTCCAAGAAAAGACTGTACCTCCTTTTTTCTCCTGGGTGTGTCAATTTTCAGAATTGCATCCACCTTGTCAGGATCTATCTTTATTCCTTCTTTCGAGATGATATGACCAAGTAGATTACCCTCTTGCATTCCAAAGTTAGATTTCCTGGGATTTAATGAAATGCCAAACTTCCTACATTTCTTAAAAACTCTTTTCAAATGTTTTAGATGCTCATCATCAGAATCTGAAAAAACAATAATTTCATCTAAATAAATGATAATGAACTTATCTTTTTCATCATCAAAATCTATATCCATAGCCCTTTGGAATGTTTTCCCTGCATTCATGAGCCCAAAAGAAATTTTGGCATACATGAATGTACCACAGGGTGTTGTGAAGGCTGTCTTTTCTTGATCATCAAGATGCACCATGATTTGGTTGTATCCAAAAAATCCATCAAGCATTGACATTTTCTGTGATCCAACCACTTTCTGTAAAATGTAGTCCATCTTGGGAAGAGGATAATTATCTTTGAGGGAAACCCTGTTTAGATTTTGAAATTCTACACACAACCTTATTTCACCACTTTTCTTTCTCGAAGGAACTAAGTTAGCCAACCATTTAGAGAATCTTAAAGACACTATAATTTTAGCATCAAACAACTTTCTTACCTCTTTCTCAATGAATGGCAGAAACAAAGGATTAATCCTTCTCAATTTCTGTTTGAAAGGTTTTTGATCATCTTTTATTGGAATTACATGCTGAATAACTTGTGTCACACACCTTCAAATCCTAATAGCTCCAGGAAAAAATATATGGAAAATCCTTCATTAAAATGATATATCTCTCCTTGATTCCTGGACTAAGTGTTTTGGACAATTTAATGATTTTTGGACTTTCCCGAGTCCCAATGTTACAATCCTCAATTTCTTCATCATTAGCAGTGACTTTGGGGTTCCTTACCACATCATGATTGTGAAAAAGATTCTCCAATGGAACCAAGCCCTTGGGAATGATATTATTTTTGAGCTGAACAATTTCTCTACCAACAATATGATTTTGGAAACAATCATCTTTTGAAAAGATGGCCGCATCTTCTTCCTAATCACGACAATTTTCATCATCAATATTTGAGTTGGCAAATACATTAGTCATTTGGAGAAATATTACCACCTGTTTGTCATCCTCAAAAATCTGCCAATACTTGATGTTATCAGGTACTGCTGGTCTGTGCTTCACTTCAATCTCATATTTTCTGTTAGGGAATATAGGAATCTTGAAAATAGAGTCTGAAGTGGCTAATGCATCAACAATCAGATTTTGTCCTCTTGGAATCACTGAGAGGTTATATTCTGTAAAATTTTCCAATAGATCAAGAACTATATTTCTACATGCCCTCAACCTAGGATGCTTTGACTGATATATGCCCTTAACCAGATTTATGACAAGCTCAGAATATCCATGGACAACTTTTCTTTTCCCCCCAAATATTTCAATGTATTCAAACCCAAAATCAATGCCTTATACTCAGCCATATTATTTGTGCAGTCAAAAACAAATTCGTAAGAGTAGAGTTTTGAACCTGATTTAGGAGGAATTATTCAAACACCTGCTCCAACTCCCTCCTTACTAGCAGCTCCATCAAAATTCATATTCCACATTTCATCATTTTCTTTATTTTGCTGATCTGAATTTTCCCCTGCTTGATGATCAACCTCATCTTTTACAGGGAGTTGAGCAATCTTTGGCTCTTCAAAGCACATGTCATTGTAAAAAATTGAAGAACCAACCTCAGTGTCAACATAATAAATAAGGATGATTGTTTGGTTTGATTTTTCTACTCAACATGTACTTCAACAATACTTCCATGTACAGTCTCCTTTCTTAGCCAAAAACTGGTATAGTTTCATAGGACATGTCCATCTGTAGAGTGCCCTTCAACTTTGCAACCCATGACCTTGACAACAACATGCCAAATTTTGGAGGGATGTCGGCAAAAACTACATCCATGACTAGATTCTTTGATGGAATTTGAGATAGAGACACAACCATATCTTTAATTAAGCCCAAACCTTTACCTTCCTTGAGTCAAAAGAGAAAATATCTTTGTAAGCCCCAGTGATGTCCAAACCTAATTCATCCATGAATACCTTTGGCATCAAATTATGAGATGATATTGAATCTAGCATTGCATTGTGTAAGGTCATGTCATGAACTTTAAGGATGGCATAGAAAGGAGGTATATCACCATCATCACCACTTTCTTCCACCCGTGGACCAAATAATATTGCAGGGTGATCATATTGCAGATTCAAAGTATCAGATGCTTCTTCCATTTTCAATATTTTGATGATTTGACTTCTATATTCACCATTTCTTATCATCTCATTGAAAGGAATGAAAATTTTGATTTTTTGCATTTCACTTTCAAAGTTAAAAAGATATTGAGTTTTCTACCTCTTTGATGACTGCATCCCTTTTTGTCTTTGGTACCTTCTTTGGGGGCTCTTCTTTCTATTTTCGTTTCTCCAATGCATCCCTTGCAGGACTATCTTTCTTAGGCTGACTTGAAGAAGGTAAATTAACTTGAGGCTCCCTTGTAAGATTCCCTTTTGGTGGGTTTGCAGACACCTTTTTATTTATGAGATTGTACTGCTTATGAAACTACATGCTAGAATTTTGATACCCCTTATTATACTCTTCTGTTTCCATTGACAACATATCATTATTTTCCTGCATAAACTTATCATTTGCATCCATAAATTGATCATGTTATAATTTAGTTAGAAACACACATGTTTCAATATCATCGCAACAATGTATGTTGTCTTCAAGAGATTCGTCAAAATTTTCATTCACATAGTTGTTTTGGAAGGGGGGTTTAATTTGCCGATCACCTTGATTTCTTTGGTCTCTTTGTTTAATCTGTGGAACTGGTGCTCTTCTGAAATTAATATTTTTGTGTTGAAAATCAGCTTGATCTCTGATGGCAGGTTTGTTGTCTAAGGACAACTTTTCCACCAACCTTTCCATAGTTTTTACCATTAGATCAAATTTTGCATCAGATGTCTGGGAAGTTGAAGTTTGAGCTTCTCCATGAACCTTTTTCATACGAGTTTCAATATTATACTTAATCTTTCCTGATGCCATCAGATTCACTTCTACTTCAATTGCATCATTCATCATGTCATCTAGTGTATTAGATCTCCCTTCCCTTAGCAACAAGGCAAAATCACTATCACAGGAGTCATCATAACAAAGTTGGGCAGCTCCAGGAGGGGGTTTAACTTCAGTAGTAATTGAATTATAAAACCTCATGAATTTGGTTGAAAACTCATGTACTGTCTCACTGGGTGATCTCTTTATGCTATTATACCGAGTCATCAGTTGAAGAAGATTATTCTTGTCTCCCCATATTGCAAGGAAGGTTGCTTCAAAGGCTGCAAAATTAGGGATACTTTCTGCTGGAAGAGCCTTAAGCCATTTTCCGACTTCACCTGAGAGACTTTGTGCAAAAGTCTCACTTTTACATCTTGAACATCTACCTCCTCTAGGTAAACAGAGTCATTAAACCAATCTAAGTGTCTCCAAGTTTAAACATTCTCTTCTGCATCATATGACTTAATTCTCTAATTATAATTTTGAGGTAGATCATGCAATTGAGCAGGTAAGATAGGGGGAGAAAATCTTACTTCCATGGCTTTAGGAGGATTCTGGACTGGCTGAACAATCTGACTAGGAATGACAACAATTTGAATGGGAACAACAGAAATCAAAGATTGAAATTTCTTCTCCTAAAACATAACTTCATTCAAGTTAGACTCTGATCTAGATATAAACAAAGTCTGCTCAAATTTTACATCAAAATCAAGATCATCAATGCTCTTCACTCCGTCCTTAGGTAATGATATATTTCTGTCCAAAAAAATACCCGAGTCAAATACCTTTTCTTTTCTTTTATGTAAGCGTTTTTTAGGATCAACCACAAATTCTATAGGTTATGGATATGGATTTATCCTAGTGTAAATCTTCTTTGGAGCCAATATTTCTCAATAAAGTTACATTTTTGCTACTGATATTATAAAATGAAGTCGTCAGGGTAAAAGTTTTCAACCAATATAATGTCTGATTCTCTGTTACCCTCAGGAATCAAATCTAAAACTTTAGTTGTTCTTTCCCAGGGAAAATTTCACTTTTCATCCCCGACAATGACCCTAAAATGTTATTACTAAGTAAATTGCCTAGGTTGAGGAAGCAACTCACAAAGGTAACCACAAAACCACTTTAGAACTGAAACTAGCCCTTTCAGTTCAAAGAGGAATCTCTCTTGTCACTTGGTATCTAAATATAGGTTTTATTTTGAGGATCAAAGGCTAGATCTTGGATTAGATGAAGGGTTTTTTCAGAGTTTGATGGCAAGAAGGAAAGGAACCTGATGGGCAATGGAGTCAATTCTTTGAAAGAAAATGAAAACAATGCATAGTAGGTAGAATTCTCAAGGAAGAAAAGGCTAGGTAGGTAATGATATTTCAGTTTTTAATTTGATGTTATAGAATGGAAAAAAGAGGAAAACACATAACAACATTTAGAGCACCATTAAAGATGAATTCTAAGGAGTTAAGAAAGAAAAGACAGTGTTCAAATTGCTAGAATCTGAAGCATCATTTGAGATGAATTTCAAACCATTTAATATCCAATTTAAACACATAATTATCAAAAGATGAAAGATAAATAAAACAAGAAGAACATACATGAAAGGTACACATACTTCAGGTCATCACCACTAGAATCTTTGGTATGAAAAATCTCTTGACATCTGCACTAGTATTTCATTCAAATTCATAAAATTTGTACAATGATCAATACAAAATATCCTTTGTGTTTCTGCCAACCCTTTATACATTGAAAATGTTCAAATATATAGATGAATTATCTCCCTAAGCTAGAGAATTCAAACTTCTCTGCTATCCTATGATTTTGGATCTCTGCTAGCCACTTGATGGTTTTTTCACTCTCTCTAGGTGAAGTATAAGTATTCTCAACTGGTGCAGGCTGGCCTTGAGCTAGTGTTTCCTATGCAAGCTTGTAATCAGAGGTTATCTTTCTGGCTGATGTCTTGTCAAGGGGGGTGTAGGTTTAATCAAATCCACAATCTTAATATTTTTCTTGATTTCCTTCTGTTTAAAAGCTTCTAGAATCTTTGAGGATGATTCCTTCTTTGAACCAATTGCATCTTGTGGAGTTTGAATATCATAAACCTTCTCAACCAATTTTATTTTCATTTCCCTGTTATCATGAAAAATATGAGCTATAACATGCTGAGCTTCCTTAAGTTGATTTTGTAGATCCTTGATTTCTTGGTCTTTCTCCTCTGGCTGCCCCTGATCTTCATCCATTCCTTGAGCTGAATGATCAACAAACTGTGTATGCATGGTAGGTATGAGAAATCTCTTGCCAGCTGACCTTGTGATTAGGCTACCGATTCTTGGTGTTTCCTCCACCTCATTAGAAAAATGTATCCTTCTACCTTTCTTTTTAGCTGGCTGGATTGGTGAAGAATCATCAATCTCCTCACCTTTCCCTATGACCTGTTCGTTCTACAAACCCTTTTTATTTCCCACTTGAGACTCTAGAGGACACTTTCTCAATAGATGAGGGGGTGTCTCTGTTGAGATCTAGAGAAATGTTAGCTGAGGTAAAAAAAGAATCCCAGTCTCTGTTTGATTTCTTTAGTTCTTCCACTAATAGAAACTTAACCAAGGAGAAATAAAATAAACTAGACTTAAGCTGATCAACCCTAGCTTGCACCCTGTCTGCCATTTTTCCTAAACTACTGTATAGGTAGAAAGGTAAATTCAAGGGGTTCTTCCTTGTGAAATGCATCAGAAGTCTTATGTGGTAAAGGTATACCCTATACAATCTCCCCTCACATGTGAAATAACATTGGACCACTCTTAACAACCTTTAAAAATGCCCCAGTATGCATTCTATTGGAATGGTGGTGCCAAACCTTTGTTTTATGTACTTAGGTTTGAGGAAATCAATATAAAAAGTTGGATCAAGAGGCATACCTTTGAACCACTTTTCCCCCTAGACTGGAATATCTGTTGCAGCAGACACTGTGTCCTTTGATACCTAGAAGTTAATGTCAACAACTCTTGTCTGGACACCATTGAAATTTAGGGCGAACTCCTTTGTCACTTGCCCATTATACCCTTGAATTTTCTCACATAACCTCATGCATCCATCCCGCTCAAATTAAACCCTAAATGCATAATCAAAATTCACCAACTCCAAACTCTGTGGCTCACACCTCAACACATTGCCTCCTTTGTTGTATTTATTTTTTTCTAAAGTGGCCATGCTACAAATGTAAGGACAAAAAGATTCAAACACTAAAACTCAGACATGGCACTTTACACAACGAATGATAGGGTTAGGGTTTCTTCAAAATGTGTCAATGGACTCAACAACATGATGAGCAAGTCTTTGGATTGGATGCATGTAGGCGCAGATTGTTTGATAAACACAAAAAAACCTCTTGAATCTTTGCACAACAAAAAATTGGGAAGACATAGCATGAGTAGCATGCGTAGAGGATGCGTAGCATGCAATTATGTGAGGAGTTTGCGTAGAAAACATACAGGTTTTGCACAACGAGTGGAAAAATCAAATTTGCTGCAAACAAGAGACCTGATCGAAGATAGAGGCTTCTTTTGCAGTGAAAATGGGAGGGAGAGACATACATATGCCAAGCACCGAACTATTTGAAGTATGATTATACCGTTTTAGGGTGATATGACAATTAGTGTAGCACCAAGGGGTTTGCGCAGCATGCTTGTGCAACGTAAGTACTTTTTGCAGGTCAATTACCACGTATTTGAAAAGACAACAAATATGCCATAAAAAATTTGGATGACTCTTGTTCTTTCATAATGAGTCATCATGTACCATGACATCCCCACTAAATCATTCTACATAGACTTAGAATTGACTCATTTTATGACATGCCATTTTGATGGTTCATATAAATAATGACCCACAAACTTTGAAACAACTCATGAGACACAAATCCTAGAAGACACACACAACCATAATGACTCAATTTTGGAATGCATTGGTCTTCCCAAGACCAAGTCATGACTTTGTGACTCTTGAAAAACCTCTAAGTCTACCCTAAAAATAATGATACTAACATCATGTTTGTCCATTTGAGGCAATATAGCCTTAATTAATGTTATGTTCATGGTAGGAGCTTTAATAAATCTCTATATGTCTAATTCATTAATCTCATAGAGAGGTCTTATACCTTTCTTGTTAGAGGCGTGTTAACCCATAGATTTTCGCCCTTGAAAATCTTGAGGGTTAAGAGCTATCATGCACTATTTTGGTTGACATTCAAAAATTTTCCTAGAGTTTAGCACTTGTGTGAGTTAGAGGCTGGTTCCCATCAGAGACATGTACATGATTGGTATATGGTTTTTTTTACTTCATAGATAGAGTTGGCTTGGTTTCCCATGCATTTGAGAGAGAAGCCTATATATAGAAGGTGACCCTACTTTTTAGGAGACAATGATTGGAGACTCATTCGACAATATTAAGAATATAGAGTTGGTCCTTGCATGATTCTGAACCTGATGACACTTTTTCGGGTGACATGCAAGAACTTTATATTTTTAACATGTTGAGTTCCAAGCCTCATATTGAGATTTTGAGTGCACACTATTGATCCTTGAGACATTTTGAGTCTTTCAGACATGTTCCAGGTGACATGCATGGTATTTTTATTTTTAGCAGGTAGAGCACAAGGGTTTGCATGCCAATTATGATCACATATTTGGAATCCTCTCGAAAAATTGAATCCAATGAGTATGATATCATTGGCATTTAAGGATATTCTATTTTTTAGATATATGACACATGGAAATGTTCTCCTAGTCATCCTGGATGTTTTTGACAGTTTCCTGAATTTTAGGAGCCATACCGTATTTTTAGCAGGGATGGTTGGATCCAAAGGTGACAAGTGGCAGGGTCAATTTCTGACATTTGATGGTGATTCAATGTGACATGTGGCATCTACTTGGCATCATTTGATGAGGGGGTGCACTTTCCAAGGCTAAAAGCATTAAATGAGTTAATTAATTAAATAGACAACATATGGATGAAGTGACAAGTCAACTTAGACATGATTGAATTAATTAAAGCTTAGTCACCATTAATTTCCATTCACCCACCACAAATACCACTTTCCCTGCATTAAAATTCCATTAAAAATTATATTCATTATACACATTAAATCCCTATGACACATGCATTCCTAAATAATTAGTAGTCTTCTTAGGATGAGGAAGAAAAACTCATTATCTATCTTCTCTATACTCTATATTTTATATGAATCTGAGACTATCTATTAGGAGGAATTAAATATTAGACTCTTCTACTTCACTTTCGTGTGGTGTTGCTGTCCTATTATTCACAGCATGTAAAATAGGGGCAGCAAGCGCTTTGTTGAGGTTTTGCTGCTGTTCAGGGGCCCATAGAATCTACTGAGTAAACGACTGGATCCACTGGATCAACTACTTTATCGACTGGTTACGGATATGCTTTTCTTATTGAAAGAAGAGAAGAATATGAGGGGATATTTTTTCTGGCCGATCCTATTATGACTAGACACATCTCCTTTATCCATCTCTCTAATTTTATAAGTATTACTTTCCCTTTTCACTCTAATATCTCACTCTCTAATATCTCACTCACTCATGTTCATTTTATCCTAACTTCACTCCCATTCATATATATATATACCAACTCACCTTTTTCACCTATGCATGTCACCTTTATGAATTATTAAAGTGTGTCCCCCCTTTAATTATCCCCATGTAAATATACACACTACCCAACCCTTTTTGAAAAAGAGAATGTTTTGATATAATGCTTATCCCTTCGTTTGAGCCATGCGCCAACTCCCTCACGTTGTCTTTTCCTCCATTCGTGGGAGTATCTCTAACTACACTCACACTCTTCCCTTATATGAATGCATGCGTCTTTTATCCACCTCATCTTTCTACTCATCCACTTGTTTTCTCTATCCTCACGTATTATCCTGCACTCACGCCGTCATCTAATTTATCCTCATTTATGTGCATGCTATTCCATTCATCTATGCACATCCTCACATGCATAGATGATGATTATAAATAAGAATGAGAATGAGGGTTTTCTTATATACCCACGTAAAGATGCCCTTAACCAATAGTCATGTTTGAGACATGTTTTTTCATTATTAATAATAATTATTTATTAATTATCATTTAATTATTATGTTATTAATATCTATTTTATATGTATATTTATGTTCATAACATAATTCTTTGTTGAAAACTTTCTTGTCAATGAACCCATTATCAACAAACTCTTTGTTGATGTCTCTCTTGTAAATGACCTACTTGTTGATGTCCCACTTGTCCATGGATCCCTTATCAATAGATTTCTTATTAACAACTTGTATTCCAATGATTCCTTTGTTAACGAACCCTCTTGTTGATGACCATTACAACACTTATATGCCCTCACATGCAATAGCATTTGGTGTATCGAGAGATAAACGACCATGTTTGGTTATGTAAGCGAAAAACCTTTAGTTATTAAACATGACTTATGTAACTAATTCTATATATACACTCTATTATATGAGTCATACCAACAAATCAAGCGACATATATACATTCTATTTTATATTTCACTCTATGAAATGTACATATCAAATTTTCTTTATGCACCTTTGTTTTCATTTTTTTATTCATGTTCTTCTTACCATAACTTAATTATTTCCACATTGTTAAGTTGTACATATAAGTTCCTTCATAATCCAGATCATATATCATATAGACCTTTTTCTAACATAAGGATAAAGACTTATAGCTATGATACCACTTGCAATGTTTATAAAGAGAGAAAATGAGATATCTACAACACAAAACTAATAATACTTGAAATATTACTAGAAAATAAAATATTTGAAATTAAAAAAAGGAAAAAAATTCAACATATGCTCATAAATATAAGGGTTAAGAAATTTTCACACTTATGAGTGTAATACATTTCCAATTCCAAATGTACAAAGGAAAACTTCTCCAAATTAAATCAAGTAGTAGATTTTATTGATTGATTAAATAAGGAATTGATTAATTACAACAATGAAAAACTACCCCATGTTATAGCAATTAGAGATTTTCAAACAAGCTTCTAGTTTATAGCAATTAATAGCAATTAGAGATTTTCAAACAAACTTCCTAACTAATTAAGTACAACATACTCTAAGGATTCCCTACTTAACATAGATTTCCTACCTAACATTAAATTTGAACCAAATCACACTAGGTGGTAGTTGAGCCCTTATTCAACTTAAATGATCTAAATAATCCATTTAAGTTTTTTTTTTTCATAAAATGGATTTTAATAGTTGTTGTTTCATAAATCATGGAAGTTCAACTTTATTATAAAATTATAGGCTTATATGCAAAATAGCCCTACTACATAGAATTAATTTTCATCATAAAATTTGTAGCCTAAAGACATAACATCAGCTCGACTCAGAGTAGAGAGATATTTACCACATGCACAATTTAAAAAATACATGCATATGGATGCAACCTCATATAATAAGAAATTAAATTATTCCTTAATTATTATTATAAAAATATGTACCGACGATAATGCTACATGGAATAAGGAGACTACATACTTGCAATGAGAGTCATAGAGAGCGATCGATCCCAATGTATTTTTCTCATCTCTAAATGGTGACAAGTTTATCATAGGGAATTTGGGTAGTTGCAACCATCTATGCAATCCCCCACTCTTTAGAAATTAATTACATAATACATGAAGAAGGTGTTGTTTGATATTAAACGATAAAACATGTCAACCCCTTATTTTTACAATAAGACTTTTTATTGGAATACATAATTTTACCCCTAACAAACACCTTAAATTGAACTTGTAGGACATTTTAATAGCATTGAGAACTTCATGAAAAGAAAATGGAGAAACATGAAGTGTTAAAATATATTATTATGTAGATTCAAAGTAGGAAATAATGTTAATTTTAGAGTAGTTATTAAGTTTCTTTTCAATTTACTAGATAGCAATAACATAGGTAGGATCATTGGGAGAAACACAATCACAAGATACACAACATTTATCCTGGAAAACCCTTATGGGGGAGAAAACTCAACAAAAACTTCCTTAATATAGATTGCCAATACAATGCCAAGATAAAAGACCAAACGCTAGAGAATAACCAAGACTGAGCAATGCGCCTCTCTCTTCCTTTTTCTCCCAACTGCAACTATCTTCAAACTTGTGCACTTGTTGAGTGAATTGAGTGAGTGAGCTAATGAGGCGCTAGCCTCTCTTATTTATACTGGCTGGCAGGTGCTAGGGAGGCGTCTCTTCATCAAGCAGGGTTGACTTCTTCTCTTAGTGGCTAAAACCACTTTAATTAGGCATGGGAGCCGAATTCTTAATTAGCATCATATAATTAGGGTTTGACCAATCCACAAAAGGGGATTTGGTCATTTACAAAGCCTGACATGATCAATCCACAAAAGGGGATTGATATAATTAATAATAACTCAATAATAAGTAGAATACCCTTTGCAGTTACAATATTTCAACACTCCCCCTTAACAAGAAGGGTATTCTACAAATCAACATCATCGGAGAGAGAGGGCAACATCATCATCAACGTCTTGAAAACTGACTGACATATCTATAAATCAACGAAAGTTTTTCTCATCATCAATATCATCATCCACAACATGGAGCTGGAATGGCATCATCATCATCTGCATCAAAATCAATTAGTATAACACTAATACATCATCATCATCAATGAAATCATGAGGCTGATACAACATCAGGCACAACAACATCATCAACACGAGGCTAGGATAACATCATAGTCAACACGAGGCTGATACATTATCAACAAAAACATCATCATCACAACACAAAGGTTGGAGCAACAACATCATCACATCACGAAGGATGAAGCAACAACATCACCATCATCATGGGGCAACATAATGAGGCAGGTGTAACAACATTTTGTGGTACTCTGACAGTCCCTAATGAGCTGCCCAGGAATCATAAGATTCCCTAGGATATAAAATCCTAATGGAGCTACCACGTGGTGCTCTGACAGACTGTCCTTACTGGACCTTTGGGATCTTCCCATGAATCATAAGATTCCCTAGGATTATAAAAATACGAACATAGATACCACTACTGACCACAACTAGCATATACATGCACAGGTACTCTGACAGACCATCCTAACTGGACCTTTAGGATCTATCCAGGGATGATCAGTCCCCTAGGATATAAAATCCTAACTAAGCTACCTATTGTTGGTCAGGATACCATAGTATCATCAACATCACTCCCCCTTTCAAGGAAGGTCCTTTCAGACTATACCGAGCTCGTATCGAAAGTGATCAAACTTTACATGAGACATAGGCTTGGTCAACACATCTACAAGCTACTCATCTATGCCAACATATTGGAGCTTTATGGATCCCCTCTACACCATATCATGAATGTAGGGATATCAAATTTCTATGTTCTTTGACTTGTCATGGAACATAGGGTTCTCTGTCATCTTTATGCAACTCTGGTTATCACAAAGAATCACAATTGCTTCCATCTCTAGATGAAATAGACCTGTCAACAACTTTCGAATCCATATGGATTCACAACTGGCGGAACATGCAACAATTTATTCCTCTTTTGCTGTGCTGAGAGAAATACTAGATTGATTCCTACTCTTCCATGAAGTCATGGCTGACCCCAGACTGAAACAACATCCCGAAGTTCTCTTTCTGTCAGAAACACTTCCAATCCAATCTGAATCGATATAACCAATCAGTCTGAAGTTGTGATCTCCATTATAACAGAGCACAAAGTCCAACATACCCTTAAGGTATCTCATCACATGCTTGGCAACAACAAGGTGAGCACGTCTGGGCTCTACTAGATACTGACTCAAGGTTTTCACAAAAAAACATATATCCGGCATGGTGTTCGTTAGATACATCAACGATCCAATGATATGTCTATACATCATATCATCAACCAATTCCGATGAAGTTTCAACCAGGAGCTTCAACTTTGTTTCCATGGGTGTGTTCATGGATTTACACTCCAACATATCAAACCTCTTCAGTATTTCAATTGAATACTTCCCTTTGTTAAGGAAGATCTTCTCTGGGCTCTACCAAACCTCAAGACCTAAGAAATAATGCATTAGGCCTAGGTCTTTCATCTCAAATTCTGTAGTGAGCTTCTGCTTACAATCAATGATGATATTTTCTTCTCCAGTTAAGAATAATTCATCCACATACATCAACAATATAACATGCTCATCATTCATAACCTTGAAGTAAAGTTTAGAATCAACTTTACGCTTGGTAAATGGCAAGCTCGTCAGAAAACTGTCAATTCTTCCATACCAAGCTCTAGGAGCTTGCTTCAATCCATACAGAGTCTTCTTCAACCTGCAGACATGTGTATTTCTATATTCAACTTCAAACCCTTGAGGTTGTTCTATATACACTTATTCTTCAATGACACCATTTAAGAAGGTTGTTTTCACATCCATCTGGTGTAGCTTCCACTTCATCTTAGTTGCAAGAGCTATGCTAGTTCTGATAGAAGTGTATCTGGCTACATGAGAAAACGTCTCTTCATAGTCAATGCCTTCCTTTTGAGAAAATCCACTGGCTACAAACCTTGCTTTATATTTCTCAATACTTCCATCAACAACATGTTTTATCTTGTATATCCATTTGGAAGATACCACATCTTTGCTCTTCGGTCTGGGAACTGTTTCCCATACATGATTATTTATAATTGATTAGTATTCTTCTGTCATGGAATCTTGCCATTCTTTCTTCTGAATGGATTCTTCAAATCAAGTAGGATCCTTCTATATGAGATCACACATCAAATCCATATAACTGGAGAATGGCTTAGGTTTTTTGACTTTTCTCATGGTTCCTTCCGGGGAACCAAACTTATCTCCATATTGAATTAGTTCCCTCTCCGAAGCTAGATTTCTCTCATGAGAGATCATCATTTGGGGAGGTTCTTGAGATTTTATCATGTCATGATCTTCTGGAATCTCCCCAACATGGGAAACTGTGACTTCCCTCACTGGTTATGCAACTCTGGGATCTACAAGTTCTTCTTCATATACTTCTTCAAGCTGGAATCTCCTTGATTAATTGAGTGCTGCATATTCAACAAAGGTTACATCTCTAATGATATCAATATGATGGTAACTTGGTATGTAAATTCTGAAGGCCTTAGAGACCTCACAATACCCAACAAATATTCCCTTCTTTCCTAAAGGGTCCATCTTGGTTCCCTTCTCTTTCAGAAAGTGTACAAACAGTGGACAACCAAATGTTTTGAGATGACTTACTTCTGGCTTCTTTCCAGAGAACATTTTTTCGGGGGTTTTGAACCCAAGTGCACTATGGGATAGTATGTTTTGTACATACACTGCTGTTCTTGTTGCTTCTGCCCATAAGTGCATTGGAAGATCTTGATCATGGATCATAGTCTTCACTGCTTCCATTATAGTTCTGTTCTTTCTTTCTGCTGCACCATTTTGTTGAGGATTGTAGGCAGTGGTGAGCTCCCTCTTAATCCCAACATCTCTGCAAAATACTACAAACTCTTTTGAGGTGCATTATCCTCCATTATTTGACTTGAGTATCTTGATTTTTCTTTAACAGAAGGATTTGAATTCCTTGAATTTTCCAAGCACTTCATATTTTGATTTCGAGAAGTAAACCCAAGTCTTGTGAGAATAGTCATCAATAAATGACACATATTATACATACCCACTAAGAGAGGCGGATGGCATTGGGCCACATACATCTGAGTGGATGAGCTCCAAGACTCCTTCTGCTTTACTGTCACTCTTCAGGAAAGGATTCTTGATGTTATTTCCTTATGCACATCCCTTGCACACAGGATTCTTGATGTTATTTCCTTATGCACATCCCTTGCACACACCTTCATGGTCAACCTTGAAATATGGTAGACCTGTAACTTCGTTGCTCACATATGGTAAGGCCTTGTAGTTTATGTGATCTAGTCTTTTATGCCAAAGATCACACGGACTTTCAGTGGAGTGAATCAAGGCTGCATCTAAGTGACCTTTTAATTTATACATGCCACCTTCTTTTGTTCCAATAACAATTGAATCTTCTATGGTTTTTCCTTTAGGCCACATAAGGACTTCACCATATATGAATGCAACCCTAAATCATTTCTTATCTAAAGCTAATATAGAAATCAAATTCTTCGTCAAACCGGGTACATATAGTACATCCTTCATCTAAGTTTGCAATTGGACTCTCCCACTCCTTTGATAGAGTACTGGTAATCATATCCAAGTGTAAATTTTCGGGGAAAGTTCTTTTTTGTAAGGATATAGAGAATGTCTCTCTGACCTGTCATGTGCTTGGAAGCACCACTATATATGATCCAAGTATCCTAACCATGTGACACTGATCCTTAGAGGGCAAAGATTAAGACACAATCTTCAATATTTTCTTTAATCATATTTGTGGGTGGCTCTTCATCTTCAACTGTATGGGCGTGATGCCTTTTGTTTCTCTTCTTGTATTCTTCTCTTCTAGCTGGACAATTCTTAGCAATATATCCCATCTTGTCACAATGGTAACATTGATAAGATGATAAATCTTTTTCTCTTCTTTGACCTTTCTGAAACTTCTGGAATCTCCTTAGAGGGTGAGATTCGTTATGGATGAATTTATCTGGGGAATGAGAGTCCTTATGTGGGTGGGTCTCCTTCTTGAAGTGAGACCTTCTCTTTCCTCCTTTAGTATGAGCAGCTAGATCTTGATCTCCATCCCTTAATAGTACTGCTTCTCGATTGGCTACTCTTGTTTCTTCTTGAACACATTCTTCCCAAAGACTGTCAAATTGTAGTTTTTCCTTTCTGGCACAAATGGTTTGGATGAATGCATCCCAAGTTCTTCTGAGACCATTAAGTGTTGTCATTATGAGTTCATATTCATCTAGGGTATCTCCAATTGCTTCTATATTTTCCTTGAATTGAGAGATCCTAGAGAAATAGTCACGAACTGTTTCTCCTTTTTGGATCTTTGTATTCTTGAGTTGAGTTCTCAAGTTCATCTTTCGGTTAATGTTTCTTCCTTCATACAATCTGGTTAGGGCATCAAAAATTTATTTTGGGGTATTCTTAGATGCCACTTGAGGGATCAAGTGATCTTTGATAGAGTTTGCAATGATTCTTTTGGCCCTAACCATGTCCTTATGGTACTTTGCTTCAGCTATAACATCTGCAGGTTCTAGTACATTTTCTTTGATGAATCTTGCAAGGTCATTCTCTTCAAGAATGAGTTCAATCCTATACTTCCAGACATGAAAGTTATTCACACTTTCTAACTTGTCAACAAGCTTGGTGGTTGCAGACATCTTGAATTGGAGTTGGGAAAATGACCAAAAAATGAAAATGCTCAAAAATTAAATCTGAACTTACCATGAGGTACGCTTGGATAAGGCCAATAGCCTGGTGTAGTCAGTTTTATGAAAATAAAAAAATTACCCCTTGAAACTGGGTCTGCACAAGTTTGGACTGGTATTTTTGGTACTGGTTCTGGTTTCCTGGTTTTTTGATTTCTGGTACCAGTGAAAACTAGGGTTTCACTTTCTGGGAGTTTTGTCCACTGAAAAGGTGTGCTCAAGCTACCAATGAGTTCTCTAGGCTAGGACACACTTCCCTAGGTGTTTTTTAGGCTGAAATTCTTCTCCAACAAAAAGCCCTAATTTTCTTGTACGACAATAGTGACGTTTTTTCTTATCCAGTGAAAGGTTCTCTCTTCAGCTTAGCTCTGATTCCATGTTAATTTTAGTGTAGCTATTAAGTTTCTTTTCAATTTACTAGATAACAATAGAATAGGTAGGATCGTTGAGAGAAACATAATCACAAGATACACATCATTTATCCTGGGAAACCCTCATGGGGGAGAAAACCCTTCAAAAACTTCCTTAATATAGATTGCCAATACAATGCCAAGATAAAATACCAAACACTAAAGAATAACCAAGACTGAGCAATGCGCATCTCTCTTCCTTCTTCTCCCTACTACAACTATCTCCAAACTTGCGCACTTGTTGAGTGAATTGAGTGAGTGAGCTAATGAGGTGGTAGCCTCTCTTATTTATACTAGCTGGCAGGTGCTAGGGAGGTGTCTCTTCATCAAGTAGGGCCAAATTCTTCTCTTAGTGGCTAAAACCACTTTAATTAGGCCTGGGGGCCGACTTCTTCTCTCAGTGGCTAAAACCACTTTAATTAGGCCCAGGGGACGACTTCTTAATTAACATCATATAATTAGGGTGTGACCAATCCACAAAAGGGGATTTCATCATTTACAAAGCCCGACATGACCAATCCACAAAGGGGGATTGATCTAATTAATAATAACTCAATAATAAGTAGAATACTCTTTGTAGTTACAATATTTCAACAAATAACAATGTGGAGAAAAAAATAGTTTTGTAGTTATTTACATGTTTTTTTAATTGTGTTTTTATTGGAAAGAAAGAGTGTATGATGTATTCAAAGTCATAATTGTCACCCCATGAAAATGAGGATTTCATTTTGCAAGGGTTGACCACACTTAAATCCAAGTAACAAAGCACTAAGAAAATTGTTCAAGTTCAAATTAGAATAAGATACTTTAGGAGGTTGTAGATGGGCTCGAGTGTTATATAGGTGGCTTGAAGCTTTCGGTACATAAAACAAGAGTGTGGAAACATTCCATGAAAATGTATATTTTGGTGATTTTATATGCTATCAAATCTTTTCAAAGTTAAAATATAAGTTGAGTGGAGTAAAACGAGTCAAGCGTGTACGCCAAATATCCTACACGACCATAATATATATAGTTATGCATAGTAGGAATACAACCTTATTTCACCAATCAATCTTAGTTTTGAACAAGACAACCCCTTGTTCTTAAAGGAGTTCCTTCAACCAATAGGCTCACTCAGACTATCAACCCTCATTAAGACAAATTATGGATATGCTAGTACATAATCTAATAAATAAGTTATGGTTTGATGAATATTGTAATGTACTTCAAACTTCTTACAAGATCCAAATCTACTTAGTTAGTTGTTTAATATCTAATTAATTTTAGTTTCAATTTCAAAAGATTACGTGCCTATTGTTTTTTATCCCCAATGTAACTCACTTTATCAATAATAGAAGATTTATCTTCAAAATAAAATTTTACATTTTCATAAAAACATAAAAAATGATACGAGTTCAATTAGTAGAATTCTTATGTCAAAAAAAATGTTATTAGTAGAATTCTTATGTCATATAATACATAACTTGTAAAAGTGTCACTACCTAAACGACCTAAACGAGAAGAATGTGCTTTGCACTAGACCTTGAGTGAAGCTTGAACGAGGATATACTTCACATTGAATGGAAATTAAATATATTCCATTTCCATTCCATGTGACATTATGACATTTGGCATCTAGCAAAAGACTATCCCAAATAATGGAGCTAAATAAATAGCAAAATCACAGCGTGGGTGCTTAACAATAACAAAAAGAAAAAAAATGTTCACAAAATCATATAACCTCTCAAGCCATCCATTAATGAAGAATAAGGGCCTAAATAAACAAAAAAAAAAGGGTAGAGGATAAGAACTAGTGTTGGAATAATTAGACAATAAGAACTAGTGTTGGAATAATTGATTTTTAACTGAAATTTGGAGGCAACAGAAACAATTTCCATATAGTACAAATACATGGAAGATCAATGACAATTAACAACCACCCACTTTCAAGAACTACCTTGAAGATTCAATAGCTTCCTAATAAATTTGTCCCATTGATAATTGAAGATTCAAATGACAAAAAGAGAACAAATAATCTAACGTTAAAACACGAGAAAGAACATTATATGTGCCGATTGAAAGGGTCTAAAAAAGAAATAATATAACCCACAATTAGAGAAGTCTTGAAATTATATGTAAACTAGTTAATAAAATACAAAATAAATTACTTCAAAATGTACAAAAGAATCATATCCACTAAAATTTCAAGGTATCTTTGAAATTCTATTCATAAAAACCTATTATATTCATGGTAGTTAGAGAGAATTCTTAGAATCACATGTAAACTAGTTAATAAAATATAAAATATAAAAAAATAAATTACTTCAAAATGTAAAAAAAATCACATCCATTAAAATTTCAAGGTACTTTTGAAAGTCTATTCACAAAAACACTAAAATTTCAAGGTATCTTTGAAAGTCTATTCATAAAAACCTATTATATATTTCAAGGTATCTTTGAAAGTCTATTCATAAAAACCTACTATATTCATGGTAGTTAGAGAGAATTCTTGAAATTATATGTAAACTAGTTAATAAAATAGAAAATAAATTATTTCAAAATGTATAAAAAGAATCATATCTACTAAAATTTCAAATTTTAAGGTACTTTTGAACGTCTATTTATAAAAACCTTAAAGAGATGGAATAAAAAATGTTTGACGATTGATAATAATTTTAAACCTTAGGTTCTAAACTTAGGCTAATAATGAAATTTATTAGTATAAGCATATTCAATATTCTAACAAGGATAATGTTTCACTCGAGACACTATTAAATATTATAGGAATATACTTTAGATTTTAACCTTGTACAATAAATTACTGCAAATATATTCTTAATGAAACAAAAAAGACACAATGGCACACACAATACACATAGATTTTTACCTTGGAAACTCAAATCGGGAAAACTAACAACTTATTTAGATCTGCACCTCTAATATTCTATTCATCATCCCTTCATTGTTTACAATACAATACAATACAATATATATGATCCAACGACATCCAAAACCTTGATCCCTTAATCAGAATTAGAAAACCATCGACGAAAAACCATGTGCCAAAAAACTTGCGCGGGGGGCTCCCACCTCCAATGCTAACCCCCCGGACAAGGGGGCTCCTCTCCCTTGTGACCCCCCGATAAGGGGGGGGGGGCAACGTCCCCCCCGGTGCAAATAATATAACACATACCCAACACATACTTGAATAATAAGAAAACATAATATGTACATGTAATATGATTATTATTCATTCATTATACATTCATATCAACACACATACCACACAAAAATTAGATGGGGAATCCATAATATTGGTCCATACAAACTCCTTGTCACTCCGTACAATGACCAAGGGCTTCAAACCTTGATTTCTCTTTCTTCCATACAATATCTCGTACAAAATATTATATGGAAGTCACACTTGTTAACTGTCTAACCCTCATTTTTTCAATTGCACTTTGTTATATACACTCTAAATTAGTTACAAATAGTTACAACAATCATAACCTTTTATGGCATAGCCTCTAAGAAAAGGATAAAATAATGTGCTACTTCTATTTACAATCAAATGATCTGACATGTAGAATAAAAATAGGGTGCACAACACAAAACTATGAGTGCATGATAAACTCAATGCACACAACAAAACTAGGCGCACAAAGACTAGTTATGCAAAAGGTCTTAAAAATTGCAAATAGGATGCCA
>ML784875.1:357424-373892 GCA_009831015.1 Picea engelmannii | reverse complement strand
GTCCAATAGTAGGGACATGTGGCAGAGGATCCCGGAGAGTCGGAGTTCGCCATATCGGGGATCGGGAAATCGGGGTTTCCGGAAACAAAAGACTCATACACAATGAAATCGCGATACGCGATTTCCCCGATCGAATCTAGACCATCCATTATGTGTGACGCGTGTCAGGAGATCCGGAGGGGGATCGGGATATTTGCCATCGGGAAATCGGCATTCCCGTGGACAAGTGCTCGGGGAAATCCAAGTGAAAACCCCGACAAGATCTGAGCCGCCCAAGCCATAGGGACACGTGGCGGAGGATACCGGAGAATCGAGAATCGGGGAATCGAAGATCCTGAGAGCAAGGAAAATAGGACTTCGATAGTCTCGAAACCCCGAGAGCAAATCTAAGCTGTTTGTTTGGAGAGGGACACGTGTCACTAGATCGTCCGTCTCGGAGATCCGGGACACCAAGCATCGGGGCTATTCAAGTCTCGAAATAGCGATAAGATCTGGACCGTCCATCGGAGGGACAGGTGTTAGATATCAAGCGCCAATGGTGTTTAACACATCGGAAAATCGGAATTTCCAAGGATAAGAGACCCGAGACAGGATAAGTAGCGATATCCCGAGAAAAGGATCTCAACCGTTGATCTTGGTAGGACGCGTGGCAGGAGATCTGGGTGAGTCGGCATTTGGAGCATCGGATCTTCCAAAGGAAAGGAACTCTTGCATACGGAAATCGCGATCCGCGATTTCCCGACGCGATCATAACCGTTAACCTGAGGGACGCGTGTCCAAAGATCCTGTAGAGATCGGGGTTCCGCATTTCGGGACTCTCGGTGACAAGAAACTCACGACAGGAGAAGTCGCAAAATCCCGAAATGCGACGGTTCCACAGTCATAGCATTCCAGTGGAGGACAGGTGTCACTCCATGCCATCATAGGGAGTGGGGGCCATAGACGCCAGAGTAAGGGACAGGTGTCGGAAGGCCAAGCTTGGCCGTGAGTCAACGCCAAGTGGCATCGGGGATCGGAGGTTCGGAATTTGCGAAGGCCTGTGTATCGCGACATCATAAACCCCGAAACCCCGATGGGTAGCTATAAGGCTGCGGACGTATGGTAGCAGGTCCTGTGGATCCGGGAGCTGAACTAAAAGAGCTAATGCGTAGGGAGCACATCGGAATTCGGGGAATTGTGAGTCTTGGGGGTGAATGAATCTTGACACTAGAAATCCCGAATCCCGATATAGAACCGGGGATTGGCATTTCGCTAATGCAAGTTTATGGAGATTTTTCATGTATGGGAGATTAAGTCCAAAATTTTTAAATTATGATAGTGGGTGTGTTACACCAGTAGACCCCCAACTTTATGATTATATCAACACTAAGAAAATGTAGCATATTCTTGCAAAAATATAAGTAACTAAAGGAAGCTCTTGCTTCACTTGATGAGTGAACTCATTAAAACTCTGGTTCAAATTATCATACGAAGTCATGAGTGTTTCCATTTCCTATTGAAATTTAGCAACTAAATATAGAGTTGCCTTTCCCTTCTCTAGTTTTATCTATTCATAGATTTGAATAGTTGCAATAGTCTTTGTTTGTACATCTACTAACCCTATATTCTTCTTTTCAACGTTCTCCTGGAATTGTGCCAATCTACTTATAAGTCGCTGCTACTTGGAGTGCACTGTGGAAATATACTTTGTGAGAGAAATTACCTTAGCCATAATTTTCTTAGTAGAACATGAATGCCTTGTTATTTTTATGTGATCTGTGCTTCTCACTGTTTGATATTGTTTCCCTTTGCATGCATCTTAGGAACATTTTGCAAATGTGTCTAGAGTTGAAAACTAAAATCAACTAGGCTCAAAATCCTATCTTCCCCAACCTTCACGTTAAAAAAAAAATCATCTGCAATTTTTATTTGTGGTTCTAGTTCAAGGTCCTCTAAATTAGGCACTAAATTTAACTTTTACTGTAGTTCCAAATTCTAGTCCTAAATGTAGATTTTAACCTTGTACAATTAATTACTGCAAATGGATTCTTAACAAAAATAGAAAAGATACAATGACACACACACACACATTACACAAAGATTTTACCCTAGAAACCCAATCTGGGAAAACCGACAACTTGTTTAGAGTCACACCTATAACTACTATATTATCATCTTTCATCGTTTAGAACATAATATGTATAGGATCCCGTGGCATCCAAAACCACTAATCCATTGACCTGGATTAGTCTACAACCCTAATTCCTTAACTATAATTAAAAAAGCATCAATGAAAATCATGTGTTGATAAATGTTAAAAACAGACGAAACAAAACCACCAATTTTTTTTTCTAGGGGCTCTACCCCCTTGCAAATCCTTGAACTGTGGGGAGGGGGCGGGGGGGGTTAACACCCCCCCCACTGTGACCCCCTCACGCACCTGACATAATGAAAAAACTAGGTTTGGTCATGCAAAGGATATAGCACATACCCAACATTCTCCCACTTGTTGTTTTCTTTGCATATAGGGGGTCACATGATTGTATAGTCAACAATCCAGGGCATCAATGCCCATTGTTTATCTACACCAAGAGAAATTCTCAGTGCTCACAAATTTTTTCAATGAATTTACAATATTCTTCAAATTTTCCACCTTCATCAACAACACCTTCTTGTCTTCAACCATGTCTCTCACAAAGTGATACTGGACATCAATATGTTTTGTCTTTGAATGATAAGTTGGGTTCTTTGCCAGGAAGATTGCACTCTAACTATCACAATCTATCCTTACAACTTGTTGTACAAACCCAATACCTAAACACAATCTTTGTAACCATATTGCTTCCTTGCTTACATGAGTGGCTACCATGTTTTTAGATTTTGTAGTTGAGAGTTCCACTACATGTTGTCTTTTGTTCATCCAACTGATTGCTCCTCCAAACAGGTTCAACACCCACCCACCTGTAGATCTTCTACAATCTAGACCTTTAGCCTAGTTTTCATCAACAAAGCCATGTTTTTCCAACAATCTATCCAATCTTGGTATTCCTTTGTCCCACAATCCATAAGTAGTAGTGCCACACAAATACTTGAAAACCTTCTTTATTGTTGCCCAATGTTCCTTCCCTAGTTTTGACATATACCTGCTCAAAAATACCACTGCATGTGCAATGTTTGGTCTACTACATACCATTGCATACATTAAAATTTCAACTACACTAGCATGCATAACACAAGACATGTCCTCTTCCTCTTCTCGTGTCTCGGGACACTGATATGAGAATAACTTTATACTTACAAGAATAGGAACCTTGACTAGTTTACATTCATGCATATTAAACCTCTGTAATATTGTCTCAACATGTTTCCTCCGATTTAACCAAAGTTTCCTATTTTCGCGATCTCTTTTAATTTCCATGCCCAAAATGAAATTTGCAGCACCAAGATCCTTCATGTCAAATTTAGAGGACAACTGGGTTTTCACACCCTGGATAATCTCCTCGTCGTTTCCTATTAACAACATATCATCCACATACAAGACCAAATAAATAAGACAATCATCGGATAATTTGAAATACACACAATGATCTAATTTTCTCTTTATGAAGCCAAGTCCCAACATATAAGTGTCAAAATTTTGATACCACATCCTTGGTAATTTTTTTAACCCATACGAGGTCTTTTTCAACTTGCATACTAGCTCTTTATTTCCCTTCACTGCAAAGCCTTTTGGATGCTTCATGTAGATTTATTCTTTCAGATACCCATGTAAGAATGTTATCTTCACATCCACATGTTCTACTTCAAAATCAAATGAAACACAAATATATAAAAGAAATCTGATATAAGTTAACTTGGAAACATGAGAAAACATTTCACCAAAGTAAATTCCCTCTACCTGGGAATAACCTTTGGCTACTAACTGAGTTTTGTATTTTTCCACTTTGCCTTCTACATTCAACTTCTTCTTAAACACCCATTTGTTGCCTATGATATTTCTTCCAATTGGAAACTCCACTATATCCCAAGCCTTATTCTTTTCCAACGCTTCCATTTCTTTCACCATGTCCTTTTTTCCAGAGTTTTCCATCCTTTGAATCCACTGCCTCTCTAATAGTTCTAGGATCATCATCAATAATAAACAAAGAAAATTTTGAATGGAAATTAGATGGAGTATATCTTTCCAGTTGCCTTCTTTCTCGAATTGATCTCCTCAATACTAGAGTATGAGGCTCTTCTTCTTTTGATTCCTTTTCTTCTATAGAGTCCGCTTCATTATCCTTCAATTTAAACTCTATTTTCTCTAGTTTTTCTTCCGTTGGTAGGACTTCCTGTTTGAAAAAATATTTGATTTCTCTAAAAACCACATCTTGGATATACACTACCTTCTTATTTTTTGGGTTCTAAATCTTATAACCTTTCAAACCATCTTTTTCAAACAAAAAGTATACACTTTTCAGCCTTTTTATCCAGCATACTCCGATTTTCTTTTGGAACGTCCACATAGTCATAAAAACCAAATACCCTGAGATGTCTAAGAGAGGGTTTCTTACCAGTCCATACCTCATGTGGAGTCTTTTCATCAAACATTGATGAAGGTGATCGATTGACCAAGTAACATGCAATACCCACTGCCTCTACCCATAATTCTTGTCCTAACTTGACACCATTGAGCTTGCTCCTTTCTTTTTCCATCAAATTCCTATTCATCCTTTCTACAACTTCCTTCTGCCAAGGTGTGTATATGATAGTCCTCTGCCTTGCTATACCACACTTCTTACAAAATTCTTYGATTCATTTCCATATAATTATCCACCATTATCCGTCCTCAATAACTTAATTCTCTTCTTTGTTTGATTCTCCACAAGAACCTTAAACTCTTTGGATTTGTCAAAGACTKCAAATTTCTTCCTAAGGAAATAAATCCATGTATTCCTCGAGAAGTCATCTATAAATGAGACATAATACACATATTTTCCCAGTGATGGAACTGACATAGGTCCAAACATATCACTGTGCACATACTGTAGTATTCCATTTGCCCTCGTAGCACTAGAGGAAACTCTTACACGATTCTTCTTCCCATATAAGCAATGTTCACAGAAATCAAAATCAAGCGAGAAATTTTCCATGCCTTCAACCATGCATTTACCATGTAGTACTCGAAGGCCCTTCTCTCCAATATGTCCCAATCTTTGATGCTACAACATAGTCTTTTCTCGAGAGAATGTAGGAGTTTTTTCTTCTTTAGATCCAATCTCAGGAACAAAATAATTGTTGCCCCTGTCACTAATAGTTATTCCCAACTACTTTTATAGAGTTCCAATCCAAACTCCCTTCATCAACACCATTGCCCCTCGAACCATCCTGCAAGTTTCTTTCTCAAACATTTTTTTTACCCCTACATCATCCATTTTTCTTACATAAATCAAATTTTCGACCAATCCTGGGATGTGCAGAACATGAAGGAGTGTTCTAATCCTTCCATCCATGAACTTCAACTTGAATTTTCCCTATTCCTATGATTTTGGCTGTCGAGTCATCACCTAGGAAAACATCATCTCCATCATACCTTTCATACTCACAAAACCATTCCCTGTGAGGAGTTGTATGAAAGGAAGCACCTAAGTTGACCAACCATGCCTCATGATCTGCATGTGTTCTAGAAGAAGCCAAGTACACATATCCTCCTTCATCTGCATATTTTTTTTCATCTGTAGAAGGGGATTCATCATATCCTTTCCCTCTCTAAACACTTTTAGATCTACATTTTTTCTTTTAATTCCCTACTTTTCCACATCTCCAACACACCTTTACAAATTTTCCAGGAGATTTAAATATTCCCCTAGATATAGATCTCCCGCTTGAGGACTTAGATCTATTTCTTTCCTGGGAGTGTCCTATTGTAAATAAGGCATCTGTGCTTTGGATTTCCATCTTTTGGCACCTCATCTCCTCCGCCAATAGGGATGAGACCACATCATCAAAAGTTAAAGTAATTGTATTACTCCATATGGACAGAACCATATTATCCCACGAGTCTAGTAAATAGTACAATATACTGATACAATTATCTTCATTAGAAATATTAATATCAACAGACAATAATTGACTTCTGAAGTCAGTATATGATTTGACGAGAATTATTCAATTGAGAGAAATACTACTCTGGACAAAGGAGGCGATGTGTATATGGTGTCAACCAATACATAGTCAAACTAGGATGTTTGGTTGATCGATTTAGGAGCATCCTTTCATATGACACCTTATAGAGAATGGTTTTGTGAATATGAGAGATGTGAAGGGGGAGATGTGTTCTTGGGGGACGAATTGAAAACCAAAATTTTTGGACAGGGAAGAGTCCGACTGATACTGCAGGATGGGAGGAGTAGAACCATTCCAGGTGTGCTACATATTTTGGGTTTGGAAAGAAAATTGATATCTATTAGCAAGACAAGTGATGTAGGTGTTCACACTCTATTTCAGAAGGATACATGCAAAATGGTCAAGGGTGCAATGCTATTAATGGGAGGAGTTTGGATTGGAACCCTATACAAGTTGTTAGGGAATGTTGACTTAACTGGATGAAACAACATTTTTGCTTCTAAATTTGACTCGACTTTGACTCAAATTGACTCATATCAAGTTGAGTCTATTCAAACCAACTCAAAAACTCTTCATCAAGTTGACCCAACCATGTTATGGAACTAGAGGATGGGACACATTGGAGAAAAATGACTTTGATCTATGCACAATAAAGGTATGGTCGAAGGTTTTCCTCATGGTAATTTGGAGGTATATTTTTATGAACATTGCATATATGGAAAAACAAAGCCAAGTTAGATTCCCGTCTAGAGCTACACGGGAAAAATGGATTCTAGAATTGATTCACAATGATGTGTTGGAGCCTATAATAGTCCCTTCACTTGGTGGATCCATGTATTATGTATCCTTCATAAATTATTTTTCTAGGAAGATGTGGATACATTTCTTGAGGAATAAATTAGAGGTTTTTGATAAATTAAAAGAGTTTAAATCTCTTGTGGAAAACTAGACAGATAATAAGATCAAGGTGTTGATAATTGAAAATGGTGGTGAATTATGTGGAAAGGATTTTGAGTAGTTTTGCAAGCAATGTGGCATAGCACACAAAAATAACACACCATATACCCCACAAAAAAATGGATTTTACGATAGAATGAAGAGGACATCGAGGGACAAGGCAAGGATCATGCTCAGTGGTGCTGGTCTCACACAAGAATTCTAGGAAGAGGTAGTCAACATGGAAAAGTATCTGGTAAATATGTCTCCTTCGCTAGTGGTAGTCGACACAAATCCACATGAGGTATGGTTTGGTAAGAATAATTTGCTTTCACATCTCAAATTATTTGGCTGTGATGCATTTGTACATGTTCCCAAGGAAAATAGGAGGAATCTAGACAAGAATATAGTCAAGTGTATTTTCATTGGGTACAAGGAAGGAATGAAAGGATATAATCTCTAGGATCTCGCATAAAGGAAAAAATGTACAATCGAGATGTGGTCCTTAGGGAAGTCGATGGAACTTCCAAGTATGAAGTGGATAAAATAGAGAAATATCTAGAGAAGGTAAGGTTTGAACTGAGGAATGAAGAAGATGATTCAAATGATTTGACTGAATTAGATGAAGAGGTGGAATAGTCGACCTTGGTTGTAAGGAGGTATGCAAGAGTAAGAAAACTAGTTGAAAGGTATAATCCACCCTATTTCCATTCTATATTTGTGTTAATTTCCATTGAAGAGGATCCCAAGTTAGTCAGGGAGGTAGTCGACTCAACATAAGGTAAACTGTGGAAGGAATCCATGGTCAAAGAAATGGAATCCTTACACTAGAATGAGACATGGGATTTGGTAGATTTACCTAATGGAAGAAATCCAGTCGGTAGCAAGTTGGTGTTTAATAAAATGTTTAATGCAACAAGTCAAGTCAATAAATTCAGAGCTCGACTAGTAGTGAAAAGGTATTCCCAAATTGAAGGAGTTGACTTCGGTGAGATTTTTTCTCCTTTCGTAAAATTAACTTCCATTAGAGTAATAATGTCTTTGCCTTCAACATTTGATCTCGAGATAGAGAAAATGGATGTGAAGAAAGCATTCCTACAAGGGGACATGGAAGAATAAATCTACATGAAACAACCTGAAGGATTTGCAGTAAAGGGAAAAAAAGAGATAGTGTGCAAGTTGAAAAGATCCCTTTATGGTTTAAAGCAATCTCTAAGGTTGTGGTATCAAAATTTTGACACGTACATCCTCAGTTTGGGATTTGTGAGAAGTAAGGCTGATCATTGTGTATATTCCAAGGAATAAGGTGGGTGTTTCATATATGTAACATTGTATGTCGATGACATGTTTCTATTCAGAAACAACATGGACACAATAAATGAGGTGAGGAAGTAGCTATCCTCCAAGTTTGACATGAAGGATATAGGTGTAGAAAAATTCATTATGGGAATGGAGATCAAGAGAGACTGGGAAGTTAGAATTATTTGGTTGAAGCGAAGGAAGTACATTGAAACGATGTTGAATCATTTCAACATGCAGGATTGCAAACCTGTTAAGGTGCCAATTTCTGTGGGAGAAAAACTAAATGCTGAACAATGTCCAAATACACAGGAAGAAATAGAGGACATGGCACATGTTCCCTATGCAAGTGCCATTGGTAGTTTGATGTATGTGATGGTTTTCACTTGACCATACATTTCCCATGAAATGGGAGTGCTGAGTAGATACACGTCGACACCTATGAAATAACATTGAAATTTTTTGAAGAGAGTATTTAGGTATTTGTGTGGCACAAAATGTTATGCTATATGATACCAAGGGAAACTTGAAGGTGACAATAAAGTATAAGTACATGGCCTTGTCGACGCTGAATGGGATAGAGATATGGATTGACGAAGGTCGACCAATGGATATGTGTTCAAGATGTTTAGTGGTTCAATTAGCTAGATGAGTAAGCCACAAACGATCGTAGCCTTGTAAAAAATAGAAGACGAATACATGGTAGCCACTCATTGAAGAAAAGAAACAATATGGCTACAAAAATTCTGTTCAAGGATTAGGCTTGAGAAAATAACTATGAAGATAAGTTTGCGACAGTCAAAGCCAAAATTTATGGAAAATAACCCATCTTATCGTTCCAGGATGAAGCATATTGATGTACAATACAATTTCATGAGAGACATGGTAGAAAGAAACAAGGTGATGTTGGAGAAAGTATACACGTTGGAAAACATAGTAGAATCTTTAACCAAGTCTGTGATTGCTGTGAAGTTCTCTTGGTGTAAAGAGGCAATGGGCATTGCTACTCTGGGTTTGTGAACAAAATTTCACGTTCTCCTATTTCATAAAAGAAGAAAACAAGTGGTAGAATGTTGGATTGTTATACTCTTTACAATGAAATTCGAGTCGATTTTCAAGTCGAAGGTTGAAGTGATTGACCGGGGAAGTTGGAATTCAAAGTGATCAATGGTCAAGTTGAAAGGTCAACTGAAAAGAGGTCATTAGGAATGCGAGTGGAAACCTATTGAATACCAACTGAAGCTCAATTGGTAATCTGACTGGTATTCGACTGTAGAAGAATCCTGAGATTCATTGGATTTGTATCCAATGATATGCATGGATCTATAACCATTCTTGGGCTCCATTATTTAGGGGTTTTCCTACTATAAAGCCTAGAAATATGGAATGATCTAATACTATAAAAGATAATAATTGATGTTCATGATAATATTTAGCAGAAGGTTACTGATCATGTAGATATAAGCCAAATTAGTTGCAGTTTTGTTCTTGTGTAAAGCAAGAGAGTATGATGGCGATTGTGTCTTAGGTGTAGACCAAGGTTAGTCATGTAACTATTTATTATGAATGAACAAGAAAACAAGAGAGAAATATGCTCAAGGAACGTTGGTTTCATCGAGTTGGGTTTCTTGGTTAAAATTTCTATGTATTGTGTGATTAATTTGTCATTACTTTTCTTGATTAAACATGTCTTCTTCTTTCCTAGAAGGGTTAGCATGAAATTCTATTTCCTAACACATATGGAATCATTTAAATAAGCGAAGGTCTGTGTTTCTACCTCACTACAAACAAAGGCATTCTTTTTAAGGATTGAAGTTAGGGGAGCTATAATTTTGCCTTATTTTTAAAAAATTTCTTGTAGTAGCCTATAAGTCCTAAGAATCCCCTCAAGCTCTTTAGTGTTTTAGGATGGGGCCATTCTTGCATAGCTCCCACTTTCTCGGGATAAACTTGTTTTCTCTCCTGAACTACAATGTGACCCAAATATTTAACATCATGAGGCCCAAAAGCACATTTGGAGTGCTTAAAAAATAATTGGTTGTCTCTCAATAGTTACAAGGACTTATCAACATGCTCTATGTGTGATTCCCATGTTTTACTGTAGATTAAGATATCATCGAAGAGTGCTAGCACAAAGTTGCATTGGAAGGGTTTGGAAATCTTGTTCATGAGGCTTTGGAAAGTGGATGGAGCATTAAAAAGGAAAAAATGAATAAACATAAAGTCATAATGACCTTTATGTGTTCTAGTTCTTGATTCTCAACTTATTGATAGCTCAAAAATTAGGGCACATGTGCCAAGTGCCTTCCTTCTTTAATACCATGACTACTGGTGATGAGTAAGGGATTGTACTGGGATGTATGACCCCTTCCTCCAATCTCTTGTGATTTTTTTTTTCTATTTCATTCTTTTTTGCAAAAAGGGAGGTGATAAGGACGTACATTTTGTGGTTGAATTCCTGGAATCAGGGGAATTCCATGGTCACACTCTCCTCAAGAAGGGGGTAACACATTTGTTGTCTCAAAGACTTGATGATGTTTGTTAAGGACTACTTCTAAGTTTGGGTGGATTTATTGTGTTGGTTTATTCATAACCTATATGGTATTAAATTGGGAAATAATGCCAACGCGACCCTTTTTTAATAACTTCTCCATATGATGAGAGATGACTATTTCAAGAGATATTTCTTGAAGCCCTCAAAGGGTGTGTACATGACCTTCTTTAGTGAAACTCATATATATTTCTTTGAAATCCATGGTGATAATTCCCAATGTATGTATCCATTATACCCATAATACTATATCACACCCACCCATATCGATGGAAAATAGATGGGGTTTGAGCTAATAGTCTCCCATCCGAAGGCTAAAATTTTCACATCTTCCCCCACATTTCATCATACCTCCATTAGGGATCATGCTTTGAAATTCATGCACCAAGTGTACAAAATAATGGTTTTCTTCTGCCACTCTTTTGTGAATGAAATTGTGAGTACTTCCACTGTCAACTAGGACTATGACTTTCCGATGCTTGATGTAACCTGTGAGTTTCAATGTTTGTGGAGATGAATTCCTAATATTGCATGCTGGGAGATAAGTGGTTCTTCATGAGAGAATGGAGGTTCAATATCCACCTGAGTTGGAGTGCTGATGTCGTCAACTTGTAACTTTGGTGTCTCTTTGATACTTATCTCTTCAATCAGGGCGTGAGTGGTCATATCAATTTGCAACAATTTCTATTCTTTACATTATTGACCTAGAGCATATTTTTCATCACAATTATAATATAGTCCTCATCTTTGGAAATCTTCCATTTTCACTGGAGACAACCTTTTTACTTTCAAGGGATGAGTAGGATTTGTGCTTGGGAAAGTACCCTAGGGAGGATGAGTGCGAGGAATGAAATATTTTTTTTTTGTGTGCATTAATCACCACCTTTACTTCTAGGGCCCTCTGCGCTTCTTTCAACCATGTATTAGGACATTGCATTATAACTTGTTCTCGAATATCATCCTTGAATACACTAATGAAACATTCTTTATAGAAAGAATCTATTAAGTTTTTTTATATAGATAACTATTTTCTCAAAGGCTTCCATAAAGTTTGTGACTGAGCTAATTTGTCATAACTTGGTAATCCTCCCTAAATAATGAGTAGATTTCTCGAAACATGCATAGATATCTTTAACAAAATAAATCCAAGTGATATATACCACATATTATTTTTAATTCCATTCCCACCATTTCCATTGTTCTCTATCTAAGACAGGACCCCCGCACTAAGTTTCATCATGTCATTAGTAATGCCCTCGAGGGAAAAGTAATGTTCCATCTAAGTGACCCATCCTAATGGGTCAAAACCATCAAACTTGTTTAGGTCCACCTTAGGAGAATGGTGCCATATGTTATTATCCATTGATCTATTGTTTCACAGACTTGAAGAGGGTTGTGGGTGGCTAAATAGTCTTGAGTTAGAATTGTTTTCTTGGTGCGGCTCAATGTGTGGTGCAGTCTAATGGTTTTCTTTTGGTATTCCCCGAGTTGGCATACCCATCAAATTTTTAGTCAATATTTGTTTGAAGTTGTTGAATTTCTCATCTAGCTTCTTATGCAACTTCTCATACAAATTTGTATCCAACTTGCATCGAACCCAACTATGTCATCCTGGATTTTCTTATTTTTTTCTTCCATGGAGTCCAATTTGCTTGTAGTAGAGTAGGTGTTCATGTTGTCTGAAGAAGTATGAGGTGGTTTATAGGTACCTTTCATGGGTGAGCTCACTGAAAAAGGTTATTGGTTTTGGGGACAAGGGAGAGTCAGGTTCTATATCTATTTGATATATGTGCGGGGTCCAACAATAATACTTGGTCCAATATCTCAGGGCACTAACTAAGGAAGCTCAAACGTACTCTTAGTCGTACTATTCAACTACCTAGGTAGTAGAGAGTGATCTCTCTGAGTGTTGTTCTTGGTGTAATATAACAACAAGACATCCAATTGGTTTATCTAAATATGGTTTCAAGTATACCTAGGGAGCTTCTTATATATCCTAGGGTACATGTAAGTGAGATTCCATATACATGTACTGTTTGATTGGGTACTACTTGAATGGGTACCAACATGGGTTGTAAGGGTTTCCAACAATCTGACTCCACTTTTATTTCCCGCGTGTATTCTTCCCTTACCATAGTTTTACCCATTGAACAAATATCACAATTTTATTTAAAGATTCCAAAATGCATCTCTAAAAAAATAAAAAAAATATGAGCTTGTTAATCCTAGGAAAAGCTCTTAAAATCACTATAAAATAACTTGTGCAAAGTAGGGCTTGAGGTTGAAAATGTAAAATGATCACAACTTCAGTTATACGTATTTGATTGGATATTATGACCCCAATTATGAAATGCCATGTATTTTCTAGATCTAATGATACTTTTTTGATTGAAATATGTGCACTCTTTCAAAATATATCCAATTTGCGAAATTCATGGCCATCACAGGAAAACCCCTAAAAAATGTCGATTTTGAATTCGATGATATCACCACTTCTCAGACTTCGTTGTGGATAATTTTTTTTTGAAACTCAGTATTTTTTAGAGAGAAATTCATATAAATGAATGATTTTTTCAAATTATTCACCATTTTTTTTAGAATTTGACTTGAATATTTTTCATTGTCATCCTCTTTTTCCCATTAAAAATATGCAAAAAGAAAAAAGTTCTCCCACTTTGTGCCAAAAATTCTCCCACTTCATGCTCAAGAAAGAGATTTGATACCACTTTTAGTGTACTTAACCCCAACACTTTAGAGAATTCATATAAAATGTAGTGTAAATCCCAAGAGCAAAAGAGAAAAGAGAGATGAAAATAGAGAGCTACGTTCACTTGCCTCTTCAAGGGGGAAACCTCCAAGAGAAATTCTCCAAATATAATGAAAATTCTTAAAAAACAATACATAACCTTATACTCAATATATAGCTCTCTATAGAGAATATTAACTACTTATGGGCTCGTTATAATGAGGCACGACAAACTAATTTGGGTCTTATTACTAAAATGAACCTTTATTACAATGAGTGACTATTTAACTAACTATTTAATGGCCTTATTCAAGGAAGGTGGAGTTGTACATTAATAAAGTATCTAAGGGGGTTAGGGTAGGACCATAACACCAGTTGATTGTAATGAAGGTGAAATGATTTCCTCGATTCTCTTCTTTTTCACAAGTACTATGGTGCACGTTGCTTCCTCTTCCTCTAGTTCTTTCTCTCTTTGACTCTTAAGTTGGGTTAGATGCGGTCATTATCACATATTTATTATGTCATTTATGATGTATTAAATTTCTCTTGTTTATGATTGGTATGCACTTCTATAACATTCATGATCTCAATTTCAGAATTATGTCATGGGTGTAGGTTCTTAGGACATCGTGCCACTATAAATTGAATGCCATTCTATGAAGTAAAAAAATTTAAAGCATCCACTGTTGTATGCGGATCTATGTACGGTCTTGGATAAAAATTATGCTTATCAATCTCAAAATAAATAAAACAATCATGTTTATCAACAATATTCTATGGAATATGAAATGATTCAACATTCTCATTTATCATTCTGGTAAACCAATGTGTAAAAGCCAAATTCGTATATGCTTTTAGTTCTTATCTTTGTTATACTACCATCTGTTATATTTTGGTGTTGGGAATGATTATGCGACCTCTGTTTCAAAGGGTATCCCATTTGGTTCTTTCCATGAAATCATAACAAGAAGTAAGAGTACCCAATTGTAGTGAAAATCATTACCATACTCTTGTGCCTCCACATAATATACAACTAACTCATTCCAAAGAAAGAGTGTCTGGGACATGTTGATATCCTTGTGCACCTTTCAATTACATGGATGAATCCCATGGGGGAATCATCTTTTTGACATTTACAAACTAGTTTTCAAGATAACAATTGGGTGGAAAATATTACCTTAGGGAGCCTAGATGGATAAATGACAACACCGTGCATGAATATGTTTATGTAATAATTTAAGATAAATTCCTTTGATGGTGAAATTTCAAGCCATTATCACCTCTACTACATATTATCCTTGTCATGAAAAACATGAAACTCGATACGTGACATCTAGATTGACAAGGGATGGATGATCAAACCATAATTATCTCTCATGAAAATGACTCAATAAAAACATAGCACAACAAAAAATAGGTCTACTTTATCCAAAATGGGGCACATGTAGTAGAGTCATAATTCCATATTTATAGAATCCCCATGCACACACTTTTGGCTCAATAGTTTCATTTCCATTTTCCATTGTCTTAACTTTGGCATAAATGTCAAACTGAAAATTGGGAAATTGCATAGCATACCGAATATTAAAATTAGGAAAACCCACAATACTAACTTCCCCTACAATGGTGCAACACTATTTACCTTTTTATGGACCTCCACAATGAGCATGTTTCCTTGCTTATGGGTCTTCTGCCTTGGATGGGATTTGGGATTAGATGAATTCATCATTATTATTACATTAACATATGTCACCCTTTTACTTATTCAATTTTATTAAACAAAATTTTAAAATTTTAATACAATCCCTAACTCCTTCTTTCCTACTTATAACAAACCCCAAGAATTGAATTGTTAATTACTCCACCCATGGCCTGTCATTTTGGGATGCATAGTATTTAATGTTCATTGTGGAATTCAAAATTTAGCTACTCTTCCCTCATATTAATCAATCTTTGCCATCATATACTTGGATTTCCTTGCACAATTTTCTCTTAACTACTATCAAATCACCACCATCACCTCACTTCTTTTCACACTCAAACATCACATCAATAAGAGAGCCCGAGTTTGTGCCTTTTCAAATTCTTGATCTTTTTACTCTTCCTATTAATATAACTTGACTTCTATATTGATGATGATTAATGCAAACTAAGATTGAATTGGTCTATCAGACCTTAAGAGGGTAAGTGATTACTTGTGATTCTTTGGAATTTTGTTTCTATGCTTGAAAAGCATTAAGAGAAGCTTTCCAATATCACCATACTTTTGTTGAGTTAAGAGGTTAGGAAGGTTGGTAGTGTGATACATATTTTGAAAATGAGATCTAATATGGGTATAGGCTGGACAATCTAAGAGAAAATGCTTTTGATCTTCAACCTTCTTAGTGTCACAAAGGTGACACACTCTTTCATCCCATGGCGTTTTAGGAATTGACCAACGTTAATTTTCACTATGGAGCTCGTGAGAATTTGTTCTTATCTTAGCAATGCTTATTTTTTTCTTTACACTTGGAAAAATAGATAGATAATTTTGATATTCTAGATTAGGGTTGATTACATCTTTATAATACCTTAATTTTCTTTTTTCCTCTAACTCTTTATCACACCACATTTTCTTCTTAAATTTTGATTTGAGGTTTTTTTAATAGTATCTTTATTATGCAAAATGGTTTCTTCCATGATTCCCCAATAGTTTATCCAAGACCAGGTGTCTTTATGCCATCCTCGCTTGAGTCGATGGTGGTTATTACTTGATTTTGAAGCAATTTTAGATAGCCTCTTGTATTCCATGTTGTTTAACTTGTTATTATACATTAGGTGTCTAGTCATAACCATTCTCTCAATGGGGGAGA
>ML784875.1:335693-357324 GCA_009831015.1 Picea engelmannii | reverse complement strand
CAACACTCAAATTAACTCAAAAGTATAAACCCTAACTACTTTACCACAATCACAACTCCTCAACCACTATCTCACTACCACACTCTACTCCTACTATGGTGCATATATGTCACATTTCATATACTTCTTATATAAATAATGTTTCATTAGTTAGTTGGTATCCTCTTATATTTGACTCATACTTGTCCTGATATTTCCTTTTCTATTGGTATTGTTTCTTGGTATATGCAAACACACCATAAAATCTATTGGAAAGTAGCAACAAATATACTTTGGTATGTTTGGGTTATAGTTCAGTTTGAGATACATTATAGTTTAGGGGAGACTCCTTTGTTGGTTGGTTTCACTGATTTAAATTGGGCCGATGACCCTGGCGGTCAAAATTATATTGCATGTTATGTTTTCAGTCTTGGTTCCTGACCTGTCACTTGGGATTTTAAGAAACACCAAGCTATTTCTCTTTCTTCAGTAGAAGTAGAGTATTGAGCAATGGTTAATGCAAACCAATAATCCTTGTGGATTCGACAAATCCTTTTAGGGCTTGGATTCCAATAGAAGAATCCGACCACCTTTGTTGTGACAATCGAAGTGTCATCAATCTTGCCAAAAATCAATTTCAACATCATCACAACAAACACATGGATATACAAATGCACTTCATCAGAAATATCATTCATGATTGAGTTATTGAAGTGCTCTTTTCCCCTACAGAATATCAAGTTGCATAGATTTTCACAAAGTCTCTTACACAAGTGAAGTTTTCCAAGCTTCGATCTATGTTAGGATTTCATAAAGTTGTCATTAAGAGGGGTAGGCTCTAATTCCTCCTTCCTTATCCTATTGTGTCATCCTTGTAAATCCTTCAATCCCATCCCAAGTTTTTCTTAAGGGGGGATGTTAGGATATTTGGACACTTAGGAGGTAGTTAATATCAACTTGGTCTAAATGTGTCTTTAGGTAAAAGTGCATTTCTTTAGTATGCATTAGTATGCATTTGTAGTTATGTAATCTGATGGTCATGATATTTTATATACATAAAGTTATTCGATAGCTCATATTCTCCTCTATCTTAATGGCTACCTTGATCTATGGTTTGACACCTGATTGGTCCATGATATCTATTTAAAGAGCATGGAGGGTAATTTGATGATGATTGTTTGTGAGAAAATTTCTTGTAAGATATTTTTATTTTGCATTAATATATTTACTCGATTGGCCACTTTGGCTAGGTCAATGGTTTGTTTCCCTCTTTGATGGTTTTAACCATGTAAAAACATTGGTGTGTTAATCTTTGATATAGTTGTGTGAGTGGTTACTGAAGGTGTTCGTCTTATGTGGAAATACCTTGTTTTGTCAAACAATATAACTCTAAATTTTTTGTACCTTTAATTCGATTTTTTTTTCCATGATATCTTTATAAGTTTTCTTTGTAATTCCATAGGTTTGACTAAATTTTGATGTGCCAAAAAAAGTTATGGTAAGTTTCCCAAAACTTTCTAATTTTTTTCTTTTAAGGAGAGTGAAATTCTACATAATTCCATGTGTCCAATATTTCATATCTATTTATAAATATTAACCTAAAATACTATTGTCCATACTCTATTCAATAAAACTAGTGACACTTAATTTGGATCTCTCTAGAATAATATATGATTGTTTTACCTAGAACACTTGTTTGAGACTAGTTTTAGGGCTAGTATAAAACCCTAACTTCCATATCATGTAACTTGACAAGTATAGAGAATCAAAATATAAAATTTGTACCATATATACTTCACTATGTCTCTTCATTCTCCCAAAAATTTTGTTAGCTGAAGCTTCCCAAAAACAAATTATAGGAAAAATTTGAAGATGACTCATTTGGGAGTAATTTTAGGACTAGTCAAAAACCCCAATTTCCACAGCCTGTAGTTCCAAAACTATAGTGAACATTTTTTTTTAACATAGGAACTATTCTATGTCCTCTCATGTTCCCAAAAATTTTACTATCTGAAACTTCCCAGAAAAATGTTATAGCAAAAATTCCAAGGTGACTCGTATGAAGAGCCAAACCCAAGGATTGTATGGTTTGAAACCAATTGTTATGCAACAAACACCGAAATATAAAAAAAATAGAAATACAAGTAACTCCACACCTTGATAATGAGATATAATAATTGATAATAATCCTCTTTGAGGGGGAAACCACATTTTACAATATAAAAATGCACAAGATGAGATGATTTCTAAAACTAGGTCTCCTTGGTATATATAGGAGACAAAGGATACAATTACAATTAAATGGTCTATCCAACCATTAAAGGGACTAACTGACCAATAAATACAATACTAATATAAAAATAGAAATGTAAAATTCAATATCTAGGGTGTAACATATCTCTAGTGACTCCTCCCAATAGTTGATCTTTTGCTATGTAAGGGGGATGTGCATGTGGGGAAAAAATCCATCAACAAACCATTCCCTATTCTGGATATCATGCATTCTCAATGTTAACTTACCTATAAAGTTCTTAAACCTTTGATCGTAGTCCCAAACAAATTCTCCAACCTTCTCCTTAATCTCCTTCATCTCTTCTATGCACAGTTGTTCTGATTTGGACTTCTAAAACTCTTTGATTTTGTACCTCTTTATTTCATCAAAATTCCTTGGTTGGTTCATAGCAATACTAGATTTATATTTTATATACCATTGAAGGGAATGATCTTTGAGTGTGGTTTCCAACTGTGCAACCTTTATTGCATAATTTACAATTTTATTCATTGTCCATATAGAGTTGCATATGAATTAGTGTTTCTCCATATCATCCTTCTTGGTTCCATGGAGCACAATAATTGTGAGCACATTATCCATTGATGTTCATGCCATTGAAAAATTTAAACTCCTTTCTACTATACTTCCTATACTTGGGTAATAATCCTTCTATTCTCCATTGAATTATAGTCATGACATCTATTTCTATTGAAATTTCTCCTTCTATTAACAAAGGATGTGTTGGTGATGGTATGAAAATGGATTATACTAACTTGCTTCTCCAACTCCTTCTTCATTGCATCTAGAAGGATCCTCTAGCCTCATGTGAACAAATGTTAGGATATTTAGACACTTACAAGTTAGTTAATATCAACTCGGTCTAAAGTATCATTAGGTTAAAGTTTATTTCTTAGCGTGTTTCTTTAGTATCCATTAGTATGCATTTGTAATTTGATGATCACAATATGTTTCCGACATAAACTGATATGATAACTCATATTATCCTCAATCTTAAAGTCTACATTGATCCATGGATTAACACTCGATTGGTCCATGATCTCTATTCAAAGAGCATGGAGGGTCATTTTCCGACGATCGATTGTGAGAAAATCTCTTGTAATATTTTCTTTTGCATTAATAAATTGTCTCAAGTGGCCACATTTGCTGGGGCTGTGGATGTTTCCCCATAGGGGTTTTACCACATAAAACAATTGGTGTGTTGATCTTTTATCTATTTGTGTGAGTGGTTTCTGAAGGTGTTCATTCTCTGTTGGAATACCTATGTTTTCGAACATGGTATTAAAGCACATTTGAAGACCTGCTCCTGTTGTAGATCGAGATATTGAAACTATGTTGCCGCATCTTTGGTTTCTTCTATTTCTGTATAGTTCTAGGTTGAGAGGACTATTCCATTGCATCTATAACACTCACTTCAATTAGAAATGATTTTCATTTCACTCAAACAAGTTTCCATTTTCCCAAGATATGACCATTTCAGTAAGATACGAAGGTATAAATCCTGAATACACCCCTTTTAAATTTTTACTACAGAGATAATATTTTAGTTTTATGTTTTTATTTCTGGGTTACTTCTCTTTCCATTCCGCGTATGCTCTTTTCCCTACATTCCGTGTGATCTCAAAATATCATAAATATAGTGTGTTAGCACTCTGTAAATTTGTCTGGTTGATAGACAAATGACAAAGGTAACTGTTTCAACCAACTTTAGAGCTGGGCACTAGCCTGTTCAACTCAGAGAGGGATTTCTCGTGTCACTTGATGTTTCTTTGGCAATCAATGGCTAGTTTTAGTTTGTTTTGGGGTTTTTTTGTATAAATTTGCTGGCATGGAAGGGGAAGGACATTCAGGGCTATGGGGTCAAACTTCTAAAAATGATTGAAAACACTGACTGGCCAATAGGACTCTCCATAGGATAAAGGCTAAATGAGGCAATGAATCTGAGTTGTAAATTGAAATTTGTAGAGTGTAAGAGGAAAGGGGGAAAACAAGTAACTACATCAGAGCATTAATGAACTGAATTCTGAATAGTTAGGAATAAATACACACAGTTTAAGTTGCTTCAGCCGAAAGCATCACAAGATGAATTCTGGGCCTTTGACTATCCAATTTAAACAAAAGACAGTGTAAATGGAATTAAAGAACACAGGAAATACATACAATGAGAGAAGACAAAACTCATATCACCACCATTAGAATCTTTTCATAGATACTTCAAAAGCTTTTGCATATGTATTCCATTCAGCTCCAAAAAATTACAATTGAGTTCAGAACAACTAAAAGGTGCCCTTGCACTTCTGCCAACCTCTAAAACATTTGGAACCTCTAATACTTATACAATTCGAGTTCCTTCGGTGTGCAACCGATTACAATAAATGAAATGAAATGTTTCAGCTTCTAAAACTGAGTACAATGATTACAAATGACAGTTTTGTTATTAGAACTAATTATAATGATTAACAGAAAAACGTTTCATGATCCAACTGCCAATTCCTCTAATGCTCCAACTCCTTCATCTGCCACATTCTCTTTGAAATGTCACTTGTACTCTTTCAAATCTAATTTCATTTATCCATATTCTCCTTAAATATTTGGGAATAATATATTTGAATAAAAATAATTCCCAAATATTTTTTATCATATAGAATTAAATTTCCCCATATGCCCATGATTTGATATGAGGTCATGAATTAAATATTCGGTTAAATATTAATATAAATATTTTAACATAAACATATTTATATTAATAATTATAAACCTTTTTTCCATTTTTCTAAGGACTTTGGGCATATGGGGCTCATCACATGACTGTGTGGATAGGATAAGGGAGCTTAATCTTAATAAAAGGAATATTTTTAATTTTCAATGGGAATATGATAATAAGGGTAAACAATAAATGAAGTGATGGAGCTGAGGGAATTAGATAAGAATTAAGGCTAGATATAGGTTTGGGATATTTGCCAATTTTGACTCATGGAGGACATGAATATTTTGGATGATTAGTTGAGTGAAGGATTTAGGTGATGGGAGATTGACAGAGCTAGTGAAAAAGTTTTAAAATCTGAGTGGAAAGATAGCACAAGGATAATATGATTTGGAAAAATTAATGAAAATTAACATGTGATAACATAATGGAAAGTGATTTCTTGTTTGCATATGCTATTTACCATGCGTGCTGTGTGATCTTAGTAAATTGGAAACATAGAGAAAACTTGCATTTTCCAGGAAAAATAACTGAGATCTAACCCCTTGTTGTTGTCGAGAAGATAAATTTTTTCATGTGTGAATGCATGAAAACAAGTTTTTATTGAGCATGCACTCCAAGGTCGTCTTCCACAACAATAAAAACACCCACAATCCCCCTTCTTAATATTATAACGTTTTTTATACTTGCTCACTTGGTTAAGAGTAGCTTTATTAAGTAAGAGGTCTGGAGTTCAAGTCTCTTTTTTGATATTTTTTTGAAAAATTTCATGCATTCATTGTAAAGTGCATTTCACTTAATTATAAAAGTGAATCATTATTAAATAATTTTAATATTTTATTTTAAGTTATTGCTTTCATGCAACTTTCATTTACAAAGTAACTTTATTGTAAAAGTGATTCCCACTTATTCTATAAAAGTGAGTCACCTAATAAGTAACTTATTTAAACATGAGATTATAGGAAAAGTTATAAAAGGAGGATCATCACCACATGTACTAACTTTTACTCGCCACGTGGCTCTTTGGTTATTGTTTATGCCTTTTTTCAAAAGGGCATAACTTTCACATCCAAAGTCTGTTTTCAATGTCGTTTTTTTAAACAACCTATTTTTTTAAGAGATTTGCATTTAGACCATCAATTTTATCCTTTAAATGCATATTATACACATATTTTAATATGGCTTCTCCCAATGATCTTTTTCTTAGAAACACCAACTACTTCTCATGGAAATCCCATATGGAGGATATACTAAGAAGTTAATGATTGTATCAGATTACCTTGGGAAAATAACAAGAACCCACTGTTGATGAAAATAAATTCAAATGGGCTAATAAGAGTGACAAATCACATGGACTAATCAAAATGTCCATCTCTATTGGATTACTGAGAGGGGGGTGAATCAGTAGTGGGAAATAATCATAATTTTAACCATAGTATAATATTCAACAATAATCAACAGTTTATCATTAACATTCAATATATCATCAACAATATAATCATACACAACATCACATCAAAATAGATACACAATAGACCAAAATTTACGTGAAAACCCAAATGGGAGAAAACCACATAATTCTTTTCTTATATATCAAAAGAATACATTCATTGGAAGCACCAACTTTYGATTCTACAACTACAACTGGAAGGAGGATCCAACCCCCTGTTCTCAGGCTCCAACCTAAAGGAAGCTACAACTCCTTGAATTCTCTGGCTCCAACCAGAAGGAGGCTACAACCCCCTAAGTTCTCTRACTCCAATCAAAAGGTGGCTAAAACCACCTATCCTTGCCCCRTCCAACCACCYTGTAATATAAATGTATACCAATTGTCACTATCACAAAATATGCCACTGTCACTGTCACTCTTATTGATGTTTGGAAAACATCGGGAAGRCATTCTCTTAGATTAATAATTAATCATATAATTATTGATTATTAAATATCATATATAATAAGTAAATGATAATAATAAATAGTTATTGATTATTCAAGGGACGCATCCTTTCATGGATGGTCACCATATGTTCCCTATATATGGAACACTCATCATTGTAATAATATATCGATTATATCTCATATGAAGAAAAAACAACATGGTATCCGAGCTAGATTGGGCTTGACTCCTTCAGAGGAGGGCCCATGAAAATGAAAGTAAAGTGAAATGTTGGGAGTGTTAAATTTATGGGGTTGTTACAATATCTATGTAMAAAGGCATTCTCGTGTGAGAGTGYTGAGAGCAAGAACTCCTTGAACCAAATCCATAATCTATGGAAGCAGTGGATCAGTAAGAGAGGTCAGAAGCAATTTATTTGATTACATGGTTGCTCGTGGGATACATCTCAAAATCTGCAATAGTCTTGATGATAAAAATAACATGCTATAGAACAATGGCAAGAAATTACCTGAGATTTCAACTCAACGACCCATGAGGTAAGTTTCCACAGGCACAAATATACTTTCCAATAGCGCCTAAAAAACATTGTAGCATGAAGACGGGTTAAGAATCCAGGGCATCCTGACATCTGAATAGAAGACGGTCTTATAGAATTTAAATCCGAGAGGGTTGATGAGTGTCTTGTTGCAAATGACGATCAAAACCATTGAAACCATGTGTTGTTTGTTGTGTTGACTTCTGTATTGTCACCTTGGTTTCTCATCATAACCACTAACATGTCGATATTGTCAAAATCCTATAGAAGTTGCAGGCATAATGAACCTTAAATTACACTATGCAATGCACAATCGAAACCATATTGGATCCAAGAGGTCGTAAAGGACTTCAGAAGTGCAATTAATATATAGTGTGAAACATGTGAGTGCTGATGCGTACTTCTAGACTATGTCTCGACATTGCTTCTATATTGGCACTCCACAAAAAAAGGAAAATGGTGTGTTGAAACCCTAGGTACTGCCCAAAAGACTAAAATTTGATCTTTCTAGAGCTATTGATTGAAAGATGGAAGATTTGGAGAGAAACTGTAACATGCTGCTCTATGGTCCATCTATTGGAAGCTGAGATCATTATTCAAACAATTTGCAATTGTGCATTAGTAAAATAAGTTCTTTTTAGAGCCTTAAGACGAGATGTGTTCCATCTATTAATACACATTATGGAGCGTTGGATAGAGTCTAACTTTTAAGAGAGGCTTGTTGCCAAATCTAGTGTTGAGGAAATCTTCACAAGAGGCGAAGATGCTGCCTCTAGGGTTGTTGGAAACCCTAAGACACAATTAAGAAAATGTGTTCTGAGAGTGGCCTTTCGAATAACATATTGTCAAGAAGGGGTGCAACTTCATGAAAAATGACCTAAGAGAGAACGTTTATGCTCCATATCATGTGTATGATTTCCAAATCTCCTAATGTGCACGAAGTTGAATGATAAAATGAGATTTGATTGAATAGTTACAATACACAAATGTGTGAAGCGTTGACACATATAATTATAAATATATCTCCTTTATATTATATATTATATTATATATGAAAAAAAGAATATGAGTCACCTCCAGCTCCAGAGGGAGTGTTGACGTTTTTCAGTTTCCTGAGACATTGGTTTCATGAGGGAACCTCGATATATCAAGTATGGTCCAAGATGACTTAGCATGATCGACATTTACCTATGTTTCTCTGGGCAAAGGAATCCATGAATGTAGTGTATGTTCAAAAAAAAAGTCCTCATAAGACTTTGAGGAACATGATGCTCGAGGAGGCCTTCACCAGAGTGAAGCCTGAGGTTGGACACTTCAGGATATTTGAGTGTCCAGTATACATTCATGTACCCAAGGATAAAAGGATCAAGCTAGACCCTTCAAGAAGAAAGGGTACATTTGTTTGGTACAATGAGTCTTTGAAGGCATACCAGATCTACATCCCTGGTGAGAGACAAATTGAGGTGAGAAAATATGTTACCTTTAAGGAGGAGGTATCGTTTAAAGAGATCTAGAGGATCTCACATGGAGATTGATCAAATTGATCCAATTGATCTTGTTGATCCTATAGCTCTAGTTGATTTTCCCAGAGATATTGTAGTAGTTCAGAAGGGACCGACATGGGCTCGCGAGACTCTGAAGGAGGCAGAAGGATATGTACCTCCTAGTGGTACCTTCCAAGTGAGAAAGATACCTCAGATATATTCATGCCATGCCGTAACTATGAGCCACATCATTCATTTTGAGCCTTCCTATTATGAGGAGGCAACTCCTCATCCAATACAGACAGATGTCATGATGGAGGAGTATCAATACATCATGAAAAATGATGTGTGGGATGTTGTTACGAGACTTGAAGGGAAGTCTACAATGACTTCCAAATGGATCTACAAGATCAAATATATAGTTGACTGAAGCATCGAGAGGTACAAAATGAGATTTGTTTCTAGAGGATTCTCTCAGGTGGAGGGAATAGATTATGATGAGACATTTTCTTCTGTTGCTCGATAGACTTCTATCCAGATGATTATTTCCCTTACAACATCCATGGGTTGGAGAGTACATCAGATGGATGCAAATACAACCTTTATCAATGGAGATATTGAGGAAGAAGTATACATCGAGTAGCCATATGGTTTCATGATACATGATAAGGAGTCTTAAGTGTGCAGGTTGAAGAAGGCCTTGTATGGACTCAAGCGGGAACCTCAAGCTTGGTATGCGAGGATTGATGGACATCTGATGAGTTTGGGATTCAACAAAAGTGTTGTTGATCCCAACCTATACTAAAAGACTGTTAATGGTGAGGCCTTGATTATGGTCCTCTACGTTGATGATTTATTCCTCACTGGTACAGAGAGACTTATTACTGAATGCAAGTATGCGTTGGCCTCTTAGTTTGAGATGAAGGAACTTGGTATGATACACTAGCTCTTATGACTATAGGTGTGGCAGAGAACTGATGAGATCTTCTTAAGTCAGGGGAAGTACATAGTTGAGATATTGAAAAAGTTTGGGATGCTGAACTGTAAACCCATGGCTACGCCAATGGTGACGAATATGAAGAAACTAAGTGTGTCTTCTTCCGATTTTTATGAGATTGATTCGAACCTATAAAAACAACTGATTGGATCATTGATGTATCTGGTTAACACCATACCAGATATTTTCTATGCAGTGAGTGCACTTAGCCAATTTATGAGCCAACCAAGACAAACACACTGGATTGCTGTGAAGCATGTGTTGAGATACCTGCAAGGAACAATTGGACATGGTATGAGATATACTTCTAGTATTGACATGAGATTGTAGGGATGTACTGACTCTGATTGGGAAGGGAGCGCAATGGACAGGAGGAGCACCTTCGGGTGTTTCTTAACTTTGGGATCTGCCGTGGTTTCTTGGTGTAGCAGGAAACACACTTCTGTGGCCTTGAGTACTACAAAAGAAGAGTACACTGCATTGAGTGTGGCAGTCCGTGAAGCAATGTGGATTCACAATCTCCTTGCATATTTATTTGGACATGTGCTAGATTCCACCGTTATTCATTGTGATAACCAGAGCAGTGTGAAGCTCTCAGAGAATCCAGTGTTTCATGACAAATCAAAACACATTGAGATCAAGTACCATTACATCCGAGACATGGTGTAGAGGAAGGTATTATTGGTGCAATACCTTCCTATAGATGAGCATGTTGCTGATGTTCTTACCAAACCCCTTACCAGGACGAAGTTTGAGTACTTCCGTGACAGACTTGGTGTGGCAGAGAATGCCTCCCTCGTTGAGAGGGAGTGTTGATGTTTGCAGCTTCCTGAGACATTCTCCAAATCATACTTTTCTATGACTGATTTGAGTTGATCTGTGATGGAACTTATCCGAGAAGGGATAAGTGGGACACTTATCCAAGAAGGGATAAGTGCATTTGGGCTTATATCCCAATGTCCCTTGTGGGGAGCACATGAGGACACGTCCCATGTGGAGAGCGCATGAGGACATTTCAAGGGAGTTGAACCTTGATGTCACACACTATGGGAGTTGAACCTATAGAGGGTGTAGCCTCTAGAAGTCCACATAGGAGTGCCATGTGTGAAAAAAATTCTCTAGATCGTACTCCTTTATGAATTGAGTTGAGTTGATCTGTGAGGAAACTTGTTCGAGACAGAATAAGTGGGACACTTATTTGAGAAGGTATAAGTGAATTTGGGCTTATATCCCAATGTCCCATGTGGAGAGAACATGAGTATATGTCAAGGGAGTTGACCCTTGACGTCACACACTATGGGACTTGAACCTAGTGTTTCTAGAGGGTGTAGAATCTAGAAGTCCACATGGGAGTGCCATGTGTGACAAACCCTTTTTCTACTATGGTGGTTGTGTACCACTGGCATAGACTACGTGTCTCTGGACAATATTTTTGTACTACTATGGAAAGATACCTCCCTAGCTAAGAGGAAGTGTTGATGTTTCAACATTGGGTGCAACTTCTCCTAGATTGGGATGCAGTCTATTAGTACTCAGTTTACAGTATTAATTTTTGGACTTTTGGTTACGACAGACATGCTACTGGAACATTGATATTCTCATAGCGCCATCATAAAACATCATCTCACTTCTCGAAATTTCCTTAATTTCTTCGGGCCATATCTATATGACTTATGTTTTATTGTGGTAATGTTCGTGTTGGCATAAAAAATCAGTGACAATGGATCATTGATTGAAATGCGGTTGGTTTTATTAAGTCAATTTCGGTTTAAGGCTTCTTTTAACCAACTTTGGGTCTTTTATTTAGCTCTCGGCCTTATGAAAAGTTGTTGTATTTTATCAATTTGGTTGTGCCAAAAGGACAATCTCCAGTCCTTGAAGCCACACATCTACAATCATACAAAACAAGGGTTAGCCACAAGTCAACACATAAGTCAAGACCAAGCCTAGCGTCGAAGCACCAAACCACAAGGGAGCTCTCAAAACTAGCGCCCAAGCACTATTTTATTTGTCTTTTTGGGCATGAGGGATAGTTCCACTAATAAATGAATAAAAACACATAGAATGCCCCAACACGAGTCCATTTCTTCATTTCACTTGTCAAGCACAATATTTATGCCACTTGTATCAAAGGTGTCGACAATGTCAGGTCTCCAACCGTCGCCCATATGTCAAAATCTATGAATACATATGTTTGACAGAACAAATACTCAGGTTTTTCAACATCTCATCCCAGGGAGGTGGAATTTTTTGTTTGGAGGGTTTATTGAACAAATCGGGTGAAGAACAAGCTTCTGCGGCTAGAGGCATTTAGCATATATTACTCCCTCTTACATTCTACCAGATTTTACTTCGAAAATGTGTCCAAGAAAGAGTGTAGTGAACTTGCTTGTTCTTCAATCAACCATCATGATTCATCTGGCAACAAAGGAAGACCAGAGATATCATCGAAAGATCCATTGCAATAGAGCTTTCAGTTGAACCTCATCTTAACTTCATGGGTATTTAAAATATCAGTGCAAACCCTAGATCGTGGCCATATACAACTGGTTCGAGGGGCTTCACAAGGCCTTGATACATATTTCATTAGCTTGCATGCCACCCAATTTAATGCGTAATACTTCATACGCATTATTTGGCTACACCAAGCATCTCAGACAATACTCTCATTTCTGGGCATGATGTTCCACCAAATCAAGGCGTTTCATTCGAGAATACAAAAAGAACTAACTGGATCAATCATTAAAATTGCCGACTCTGAAGATTATTGCTTTGAACATATTTTTCTTTATCGCTTAGTTGGAAGATACATCATTATTTTGAGCAGATCAAATCCATCTAAGACAAGTAATAACTAGAGGGMAAAGTATCTCATATTCTAGTCACAGTATCAACAAAAAGAATCTGATCCATATTTAAGGGCAGCAATGAAGGAGATTTGATTCTAAATTCAACAATTTTGACTTTAGYTGCATCCAACGTCAGAGACACCTATGGCAACTGCTTTTATGAATAKGATMTGTTTTCCAGGATTTGAGGCAACAATTKAGGAATAGATGGMAAGAAATCAAGCAGTCAAGAACATGTGGCATTTAGTCAACAGATGAAGATCATTACCAGATTCAAAGAAAATTCCCAGAATTTCTTTCAGCCAAATTCTAGCAACTTTCCATTAATTCGAAGATCAGGGCATTAATTTGATTTTCAGTATGTTTAGAATAGAGGGAGGATGGTTTTATTATACAAGGATAGGAGACTCGAGAGGGTAAAAGGGGGGAGGACCAGGGATGCTGGACTGGGATTCTCTTTTCTAATTGTAAAACAATAACTATTTTATTTCACACTCAATGCTACATCCCTTTGATGATCATATTTTCTCCTCTTATCTTTTTCTTTCTTTTCTTACTTGTAAAACATGTTTTCTCTGCAATGCATTGACATTATCTTGATATGTTGATAAGGTAGTGAATATTTCACTATTTTCTTTCACATTTCCAAACTTGTTTTTAAGTATTTTGTTTTCTGTTTCTGAATGACATTTGGGATCAGAAATCTTCCTGTGTGAGTGTAACAGATTGGAAATTTGCATACTTCCTTCATCTTATGGTTTTATCTGCTTTATTAAATTGACTACCATTGACTAAGTAAGTGAGATCAGTCCTTGTTTACAATCAGAGATTGATATTCTTTTTCTTCATTTACTACCGACACCTCCAACACTTTGCAAAAAACCATACACATTTATCCATAAGAACCAATGCAATAAATCAATGATGCCCTAGCTTGCCCTTTGCAGTTGAGTACAACTTTAGGGACTAACACAGACCAAGGGAGATATGATACATTTATCATAAAGGTGCACTTGTGGTAAATGGGCTTAGATGTAGTCCTTCCTTGATCATGACAAGGAATAATATGGACTCATGGTGCTTGAAGTGATTTCCACGTGTCAGTTAGCATCGAGATAACATTCACTCATAGTTGTGTACTTGTGGTGAAATTTCCTGGCGTGTTCTTTTTACTAGTCATGGTTATTTGATAAGGAATGATAAAGAATCAAGATGCTATATGTTATTACATGCAGACCCAGAGTGAGCTCAATATTAGAGAGAGATAATTGGCTCAGAGGGAGAGCCACATAAGGAGCTTCTCCTCAGTTCAGGTGGGAGAGAGGTGTCTCCCAAGACTTACAGACAAGTGTCTAAAGTCTAGGGTGAAGCTTGTATACTTCAAAGACAAACTTGGCATGATGCAAAATGTCTCCCTCATTTAGAGGGAGTGTTGAAGTTTGGACAACATCAGGAATAAATTTTCTTAGAATAATAAATAATAATATAATTATTGATTATTAAATATCATATATAATAAGTAAATGATAATAATAAATAGTTATTGATTATTCAAGGGACATATCCTTTCATGGATGGTCACCATATGTTCCCTATATATGGAACACTGATCATTGTAATAATATATCGATTATATCTCATATGAAGAAAAACCAACAACTCTGTCACTGTCACTATCACTGTAATTGTCACTGTCTCATCAACTTGTATATGCTCATCAACCAACCTGTACCATACCATGCATCAAATGTATACCAACATACATACTTTATCATGCATCAATCATGAACCAAATATACATAAATAAAGAATAGTGAATCATGAACTAGAGCATCAACCATGTGTAACCTGTACCATATACCATACCATCAACCATATGAAAATCTGTACCATATCATCAATGAAGTATCTCAAAGAACCAATTCATGCCCCTCATGCATATGCTAACATACAACATGAGTATGCCTCAAACATATACAATCAACTCAAAGATACAAACTATAATAACCATGCCATGTGATGAACCAGATATAAGACTGTTCCTCACTCTACCAAACAACCAAGACATAAAAAATCCAGATACCAAACCAACCATACCAAGTATGCCTCAACCATACACTATATCATGACAAAAAATAACCATGAAAAAAAGTATACAACCATACCAATACCTCTGTAGCTGACCTGAATCTTTGAGATGATGACCTGTAACCTTCCTTCAGACTTCAAGGACCTGGTACCAACATCTACTCAAAATTTCATGATATTTTCACATGTACGCGACTTTCTCTTTTACATCCCGCATATATACACCATTTTATTCATTACATTCTGCATACATATGCTCCCTTACTAACCTGAAACTCACGTATACCTCATAAATTAGGGTTTGTTGTAACTCTGAGGTTTTTTTCGTGGACCCTTCTTTGCTACCTCAGAAAATGACGCTACAACCTTAACAAAAGATCACTAGATCACAAGAGAGATAATCAATGAATAAGTGTGTGAGTGTTCTTGTGAATGACTCCTTGAGGTGCCTATATACTTGTTCTAGGTAACTCCTTTCCTCAATTTAGTGCTTCTAGGGTTTTCTTGTTACAACAAATTTACCCTTTCATTGAGGACTTGTAACCAACTAGGGGCTTGTTGACCACTTTTTTGGGTCTCACAACTTCACAAAGTCATATCTCCCTAACCATGAGGAACTACATGGCGTTCCACATATCATCGAAAAAAAACATGACAAATACTATCCATATATGAGGGTCTTGCCTACATTTACTCTATCCTTCATGTCCATGTTCCTCATTCAACTTTGGGTACCAAAACCACACCATCGAGGCGTCTTCAAGGGTTGACATCAATGACAACCAAACTATCAACAATATCCCCCTTTGCATTGATGGAAAAATTTAAGCATGATAATACTTATGCTCATGCTCCCCCTGTGACCATCTCTCCCCTTATCTGCATGTTTCTATCTCTCTTTGTCTCCATGCCTTTCTCTATCTCTCCCCCTTTGACATTAATGGAAAAGGGTAATCCTCCTCTTACGTATGCTCCCCCTATCTATATGCCTCTGCTGTATCTACTGACTTTTCTTTTCATGGTGCTTCCTCGTGTAACTCTCTGATGTATATGAAAAGCATTCAAAATATTTCGTTACTTGAACTCTTCAAGACCTCTATTTCTCTCCCCCTGTTTTGTTAAGTTTGATGCCGTGTGGATTAATGTGGGGCATAAACTATTCCAATATTTTGTCGTAGATACTCAAAAGTTTTGCTTGCAAGCAGTTTGGTAAAGATATTTGCATTCTTCTCTTTTGTCCCGACATACTCTAGCTTGATGTTCTTCTTTTTAGTATGTTCTCGTAGAAAATGATACTTGATCAAAATATTCTTCATCTTAGATTACATCACTAGATTCTTGGATATACTGATGGCGTTGGTGTTGTCACAAAGTATTGAAATGGGCTCATCATACTTTAATTGTATATCTTGCAAAGTCTTCTTCATCCAAAGACCTCAAGTACAACATGCCACTACTGCAATGCATTTTGATTATGCTATAGATAAAGATACTAATTATTGTTTCTTTCTTAACCATGATACCAAACACTCTCCCAAGTAAAAGGCTGCTACACTTGTACTTCTTCTATTGTGGATAAAACCTACCCAATTTGCATCTATGTAGGTGACAAGTGATATATCTTTCCCTTTTAGATACCATAATCCAAACTCTTATGTACCTTTTATATATCTGAGTATCCTCTTTACTGCCATAACATGTGATTCCTTTGGTGTTGATTGAAACCTTGCAACCTGTCCAACTGCTTGCATCACATTTGGTCTGGAAGCTATCACATAGAGTAAGATGCCAATCATCAATATGTATTGTCTCTGATATGCTTCCTTAGAATCATCATCTTTACTTAACTTGCAACTTGTCTGCATAGGAGTATTGACTGGTTTGCAATTTGTCATCCCAAACTTCTACAACATTTCACTGATATACTTGGTATGAGAGACAAAAATAACTTTGTTGCTCTGATATATCTGAACACCCAAAAAGAAGGATAACTCTCCAAGAAAATACATCTCGAATTCATTCTGCATTTCTTTGGAAAACTTTTGACTCATCCTGTCACCATCACTTCCAAAAATAATATCATCAACATAAACTTCAATTAACATGATACTATCTTGATTTACCTTTATGTAGAGATTGCTGTATGCATTTCCTTTCCTGAACCCTTACTAATGCAGGTATCTGTCCAACCTTGAATACTATGCCCTGGGGGCTTGTTTGAGACCATACAAGGCTTTCTTCAACCTGCAAACATAATTTTCTTTCTCTGACAACTGAAATTCTTTTGGCTTCTCTATGTAGACTTCTTCCTCTAGATCTCCGTTTAGGAATGCTGATTTTACATCCATATGATACACTTTAATATACTTGGAGCATGCATAAGCTAGTATCAGTATGATTTCTTCCATTTTGGCCACTGGGGAAAACGTATCTTCAAAATCTATACCTTCAACATGAGAGTATACCTTGCATACTAGTCTTGCTTTGTTCTTGGTAACCTATCCATCCTCATTCAATTTGTTCTTGAAGACCCACTTTGTAACGATTACATTATTTTTCTTTGGCCTTGGAACCGGTTCCCAAGTGTCATTCTTTTCTATCTGGTCTAACTCTTCATCCATATATTTGATCCAAAATTCATCCTTGCTGGATTCTTCAAAACTACTTGGCTCAATGGTAGATAGTGGTGCTAGATGCTGCTATTCTGGTGAGTAGATTCTTCTTCTAGTTTCAACTCATGCATCTTTATTTCGAATAATCTGTTCTGATGGATGCTTTTTTTTCACTTGTTTGCTGGGTGTATTTAGAGGTACTTGAAGATATTTCTGTTGTTGCTGTGCTTATGGATGCTCTTCTTCTTCATCTATTTGTTCTTCTTTCAAATCTTCTTCGTGATATTGTTCCACTGAATATTTCCTACTTTCTTTTATCTTTCATCCATCTCTCTCATTAATAATCACATTGATGCTTTATACTAGTCTGCTGAGTCTCATATTGAAACATTTGTATGCTTTCCTTTTGCTTGAGTACCCAACCAATATGCCTTTATTGACCCGAGAATCAAATTTTCCAATTCTTCCATCTTCTCTTTTGATGTAGAATTTTCTTCTGAAAACTATGAAGTGCTTCACATTTGCTGGTATTAATTTCCATAGTTCGTATGGAGTCTTATCACTGTTATTTCTGATCATCCATGTGTTCTGTATGTGAACTGCTATGCACTGCTTGTACCCAAAATACATTTGTCAACTTGGAATCCATTAACATGCTTCTGGCCATTTCCTATACTATTCTGTTCTTTCTTTCAACAACTTTATTTTGTTGAGGTGTCCTGGCTACTGAGAATTGCCTCTGTATTCTATGCTCACTGTAGAATTCCATGAATAACTTTGATGTAAATTCTCCTCCATTATCCGATCTCAAACACTTGATTTTCAACTCTGTCTTAGTTTCAACCATCTCTTTGTATGTCTTGAAGTTTTCAAATTCCCTTGACTTCTTATTTAGAAAGAAAACTATAACGATTCTTGTGTAGTCATCAAATAGAAGCATGAAGTAATGTTCACCTTTCAATCCTTTTGTTCTTGTTGGTGCAACTAGATCAATCTGTAAATCTCCAATGGTTTTTTTGTTGAGTATTCCTTTGACTTTAACTTTGTATTGGTATGTTTTCCCTATTGACAATGCTTGCATAGAATGTTTGTTGGCTTCAAGATCTCAAGCATTTATCTTACTACTTCCCTTTTGCTGACTTTGACAAGATTATCAAAAATTGTGTGACCCATTCTTCTGTGCTAGAGCCAACTTTCATCATCCTTTCCTAAGAAACATCTTTCCTTTCCTATTTCATTTAGAATATATATGTTGCTTGGGGTTATTAGAATTGTAACTACCAACTTACTTGATTATGCTTTCCTTATCTTGCACTTCTTTGAATCAAACACAAGTATATATCCTTGATCACACATTTGACTTACACTTAACAGATTGTGTTTCATGTCTTCAACCAGTAAAACATTTTCTGCCATGGCATCCTTACTTCCGAGCTTGAATATTCCCTTTCCAATAATCCTGGCTGAGTTGTCATTCCCAAATGAAACTGATCCATCTCTTTCCTTTTTCAATGTTAGAAACCTAACTTTATCACCTGTCATATGATTTGAGAATCCAACATAAACATACCATCCACGTTTCTCGTGTTGAGCTTGTAGAGCAAGATTGCATTCCCTAGTGTTGGATTGATCCTACTTTCTTATCCATATCCTTTGTGGTTCCTGCTTATGATTGTTTATATTCTTCTTTGGTTCCCTTGGAGGAACAATGTATCTACAATGTCTAGCTATATGTCCAAAGTTGTTTCACTTGTAACATTATACCCCATCACTTAATGATCCAAATATATTGTAGCTTCTACTCTGTGCTTTATGAGATCTTCTTGGATAATTGTTTCTTGTATAGCCCTCATCATTGCTTATGTTCTTGGTATTGGATCTACAATTCATAGCTTTGTGCCCAAAATTATAACATGAATAACTTGAACCAAGAAAAATAGTTTGATACCCGGGAGTAGAAGATATTCTAAATGGTGCCTCTCTTCTGAATCCTTCTTCTTCTTGAGGTATTTCTATAGATTATTGTTGCTGATACGGATTTCTGAATCTTCTAGGTGGTGCAATGTCTCTATAATCTTCCTCTTGAGTTTTCATGTCTTCTTCTTTTGAGGGACCTCAGATGGCTTCTGCATAGCTTCTTGGTTCTACTTCTTTCTTTGTCGTTTTGGAGCTTGAACCTTTTTCTGTCTGTGTCTTATTGTATCCTAATCCATATCTGTCATAGTAATGTCTTTGATTGTTAATGATATTATCCAATATCCTTGTGCTATTTTTCTGCATGTCCTTCTTCTGAAGATCTTTTCTTAGAGTGACTATCTCTACTTCTAACTTTTCAATGATCCTATCCTTTTCATTTAACTTTCCTATGAGTGCTTCTTTAATCCTCTTATATTCTTCTACCTGGAGTTTTAGCTTCGTGATTGTCTGCTCGACTTCTTTGGAGTTATGATATTCTTATTTCTTCATTAGTTCTGCCTAGAGTGATTTGTTTTTATTCTTTTTCTTATTTAGAGCTTCTATGACACATATCAATTCTTCCCTGTAATCAACTTTTGCATCTTCAAATTATTCTTTAGAGCCCTCTTCATTAGAGTCTTCTATATCCATGAGTAATACCCTTTCTGTATCACTATCAGAGACTTCATCTTCATCTGATGAGAAACTATCTTCCTTGGTGCAAAGAATTTTCTTGAAAAATTTATTTTTGTTTCTTCTCCCCTTTTGGATTTTCTCTTTCTTTTTAGAGTCATATTCTTCATTACCTTTCTTTTTCTTATAGGGGCATTAATTATCAAAATGACCAACACCACCATAATTAAAACATTTCAATTGAAGCATACCTTTTTTTTTTTTGGTTCCCTTTCTCAGTCTTCTGACGAAGTTATGCATCACTTCCTCTTCCTTTGAATCATCGCTGCAGCTACAATATGACTTTGACTTTTGTTTGTCTTTCTTCTTCATCTTCTTGGATGCATTGAATTCCACTTCCTTCGTGATTGGATTCTCCTTCTCTGTACTCATCTCATAAGATACGAGTATCCCATGCAACTCATCCATGATTATTGTATCTCGGTCCACTCTTTCTTCTAGAGATGAAATTTTTGAATCAAACCTCATTGGTAGAGATCTTAATGCCTTTTTCACAATGACCTGTTCCTTTATCTCATCTCTGAAGCCTTTGATACTTTTTACTATTTTTTTGACTCATAGAAATTAGGCTTCTATGTTTTCATCTTCATTCATCTTCAATTGTTCAAACTTGGCTCTGAAAATATGAAGTTTGGTTCCTTAACTTTCATATCTCCTTTGCAGATAGTCTTCAGTTTATCCCACATTTATTATGCGGAACCACAATGCATAATATTGGTATGTATCACTTGAGTCACACCATTCTCGATAGCGTTTCTAGCCCTTGGATCATTTTCTTCAAACTTCTTTCCATCTCTATCTATTGGGGGAGTGGCGAGTAATGTAGAAATTTCAATACAAATTAAGTATTTTTTGGATTCTCCTGATCTAACAATTATATGCCACTGTTAAATACAGAATTGCTTGTACTAATATTCTTGCAGAAATTAAACCACGATCAAAAAGTGAAATATCAAGAACACATAACACAAAAGTTTTTCCAGGTAAGCATAAAGCTAAAAAACCCACTATCATATATTATGTATATCATGGATAATGAAACAATCTCATACAAAACTCTAATCCAAGATCTCTCAGTACAACACAATCGTCTCACACTGTCATACAAACATCAACAAATACATGTGCCAATTCTGTCTCCATTCATCCTGCCTCCTCTGCACAATCCCTGCAATTAGAATTCTCATAATGAATTCGAATTACCTAGTTTGCACATGCTTATGAGCATATCCACTGCATGTGTGATTGCATGAGTGCACTTCACTTAAATCACAACTGATATCCAAACTGTCCCTTTCACTGTTATCTCAACTAGATCTCCATTGGATTTGACATGCATGTAGTTAATCGTGGTGAAGCTTCAGTTGCATGTGAGTTCACTGATTTGAATTAATTAATAATTAATTCACCGAACTCTCACTAGTGTAAGTTTAGTTACAACTAGTACAACTGGGCTTAACTCACTTAACTGAGTTAAACTACTTCACAACTCTCATAACTACACTTATAACTCTGTTACAACTTCAAGTCACCTCCATGTCTTACCA
>ML784875.1:304602-316472 GCA_009831015.1 Picea engelmannii | reverse complement strand
CGTAAGGGGCATAATTGTTCTTCTTGTTTATGTTGTGCTTGATCGTAATCAGTTAGTTGCTTGGTCTGTGGTGTCGGGTGGGAGGTAGACACCTCCATGTAACCTTAGTATGTATGTTTGTGTGTGTGACTTTTCGGTGTATAGAATCCAGTGCCGTATCAAGAGTCTCGGGCCCTTTAAAGGCAGGGTTTCCACTCTTGCGACACACCTGACGGAGTTTATTAGTTTCTGCCTGAGCAGTCGGCCAGGAGCCTGTCTAATCTTCCTTCGATAAGACATAAGAGTAAAATCCCTTCTTTTCTGTGCAGAAATAGTAAACTCTATTGTTGGATTCTTCCATCTGTGATTGTACTGTACTTAACACCGGGTGTCGTTTTCTGCTTACAACTGCTAGTTGTACGCCTTATGTCTAGGGGCGTTTATTGCTTGATGTCACTGTGATTTTTTGGGGTCGTCTTGTTGTGTTCTTCTTGCTGGCGTCTTGTTCAAGGTCGGGTTACTAGTTTCTGCCTGAGCAGTCGGCCAGGAGCCTATCTAATCTTCTTTCGAGAAGACATAAGACTAAATGCCCTTCTTTCCTGTGCAGAAATAGTAACCCTAACACCATGGACTCTTCCCTCTATGTTCTTATTGTGCACCCCCAGTATGTCTTAATGTTGTGATGTGCGCCTTATGCCTGTGATCGTATATTGTTGCAGTTACTCGTTGTGTGCCTTCTGTTTTACCTTGTCGTGGTTTAGTCTTGATTGGTCGTCGAGTGGCGACGTAGAGTCCAGTGTGTTGTTACTTCTACACGTGCGCACACACCTTAAACAAAAAAATAAATTTTGCACCTGTTTCCAGAGTTGTGTCATAACGAGAAGGGCATTGCACCATCAGTTTTTTTTTCTCATAGCGATGCCTTGAGCAAAATTTGGCATGAGCAATTTGGTCATCTAAATTATCTCTCATTTAAGAAACTATGTACTCAATACATGGTGAATGGTCTTCCTCTTGTTTCTTGTAGAGATGGTGTTTGTGCCAGTTGTGTTCTCAAAAAACATCATTGGGATAATTTTGACAAATATGCCTCTTGGTATGCCTCGACCCCTTTGCAACTTGTTCGCAATGATTTGTGTGGTTTAGTTTCTTCTCCTTTTCTCTTTGGATGCAAGTAATTTTGAATTTTCATTGATGACTTCTCCAAACACACTTGGGTTTACTTCTTAAAACTTAAGAGATAATTTTTTGACAAGTTTTTAGCCTACAAGACCCTCGTAGAAAAACAATCAGAACATCAAATTCAAATTTGAAGAATAGATAATGAAGGTGAATATGTGAACAATAAATTTACAAGTTATTGCACTGCACAGGGCATTCAAATGCAACATATTATTCCATATACACCAGAAAAAAATGGTGGTACTGAGAGAACGAATCACACATTAAAAGAAATGGATAGTTGTATGATCCAATCTAAAGGATTGAGTCTTCATTATTGGGCATAAGCCATCAATTGTGAAAATTAAATAGTAAATCACACTCCCACAAAGGCTCTAAAAATATAACATTCTAAGAATCATGGAATAAAGTTAATCTAGATGTAATCCACTTCCGTGTATTTGGTAGTGTAGCATGGGCTCACATTCCTGATGAAAAAATGAAATATTTACAACCTAAAAGTGAGAAGTGTATTTTTTTTTTATATTCTGAAGACGTCAAAGGTTATATATTTCTTCAATCTCATTCCAATGAAATTATTATTAGACAAGATGTTAAATTTGATGAAAATCTCTTGGCCTGCAAGCCCAATTCAACATTTGTGCCATATTCTATTCCTATTATAGTTTCTTGTTCTTCAGATGATGAAAATGAGGATGAAAATCCACCTCTACCTATTCACCTTCCTCCAGATGAGTCCATTGAACATGAACCTGTACGAGTACCACAACTTCCTAGATGGTTCCATTCAACTTGAGAAGCAACTTGTGATATTTCTAGTGATCCTTCAGATCAACGTCAGACATGTTCACAGTTCTAGCAAGCCTTTTCTCTTTTGGATCAAGTTTCAAAGATTCATCATCCATAAACATTTACAGAAGATTCATGTCATCCAAATTGGGACACAACAATGAATGAATAGTGTTTCTCTTTAATGGTGAATGATACTTGGGATCTTGTACCTTTTCTGAAAGGAAGAAAACTTGTCAAATTTAAATGGGTCTAGAGAACCAAATATGCATCAGATGGAAGTGTTGAAAGACACAATGCCCAGTTAGTTACCGGAGGGTTCTCTCAAGTTGAAGGCATTGACTATAATGAAACATTTTCTATCGTAGAAAAAATGAATTCCATCCACCTTGTTCTAGCCCTTGCTGCCTCACATAACCATTATATGGATGCTAAATCCACATTCTTGCATATGTATTTGAAAGAAGAAATCTACATGGAACAACCTCCTGGATATGTCCAAAATGAATCTATCCTTGGTTGTTACCTTAAGAAATATCTTTATGGTCTTAAACAAGCTCCTCAAGCTTGGTATGCCAAAATGGAAAACTTTCTTCTTGCATTGACTTTTCCATATGTCACTCCGTCCCTAATGTCTATACCAAGAAAGTAGGAAGCCATATCATAATAATCATTCTTTATGTTGATGACCTTATCCTCTCTAGTAGTGACCCGAAACTTTTAACCCACGTGAAATATAGCCTTGCAAATAAATTTGAAATGACAGACTTTGGCTATTTGCATTATTTCCTTGGCCTTCAAGTATTACAAACCAAAGAAGGAATCTTTCTTTCACAGTCTAATTATGGTTGTGACCTTCTTTGCCACTTTCACATGGATGATTAAAAACCAACCCCTTCTCCCTTCTAGTCTTGAGTCAAATTTTCTGCCACTTGCATTTCCCTCGAAGTTTATGCCACCTTGTACCGTCAATTAGTTGGCATTTTCTTATATTTGACTCATACCCACCCTAATATTTCCTTTTCCATTGGTCTTGTTTCCCGATATATGTAAACACCCCATGAAATCCATTGGAAAACAACTAAAATGACACTTTGATATGTTCAAGGTACAATTCAATTTGGAATACATTATAGTTCAGGGGGACTCGTTTGTTGGTTAGTTTCATTGAATCAGATTGGGTCGGTTACCTTGATGATCAGAAGTCTACTGCAGGTTATGTTTTCAGCCTTGATTCTGGACTTGTCACTTGGGCCTATAAGAAACAATAGGTTATTGATCTTTCTTTAGTAGAAGCAGAGTACCAAGTAGAGGTTAATGCAAGTCAAGAAGCCTTGTTTCCTTGAAAAATCCTTTCACAGTTTGGATTCTAGTAGCAACATCTGACCACTCTCTAGTGTGATAATCAAATTTCCATCAAGATCACCAAAGATCCAGTTCAACATCAACACAAAAAACACATCAAGATACACGTGCACTTTATAATAAATCTCATTCATGATTGAGTTATTGAAGTGCTCTTTTTCCCTACAGAATATCAAGTTGCAGACATTTTCACAAAGTCTCTTATATAAGTGATTTTTTCCATATGTTGATCATGTTAGGAGTTCAAGAAGTTGTGATTTAAGGGGGATAGGCTATTAGGGTATTTGGGACACTTAGGAGTTAGTTAAGGACACTTGGGGAGTTCAAGAATTTGATCTTAAAGAGGGATGCTAGGATATTTAAACACTCAAGAGTTAGTTAATATCAACTTGGCATAAAGTGTCATTAAGTTAAAGAGTGTTTCTTTAGTATGCATTTGTAATATGACGGTCACAATATGTTCTTGACATAGAGTGATCCGAAGGATCATATTATCCTTGATCTTAATGGCTACATTGATTCATGGATTATCACCCAATTGGTTCATGGTATCTATTTAAAGAGCATGGAGGGTCATTTTCCAATGATCAATTGTGAGAAAATATCTTGTAATATTTTTCTTTTGCATGAATAAATTGCCTCAAGTGGCCACATTGGATGAGGCCATGGATGTTTCTCCACAAGGGTTTTACAACGTAAAAACATCAGAGAGTTGATATTTGATCTAGTTGTGTGAGTGGTTACTGAAGGTGTTGGTCCTCTGTTGGACCTATGTTGTTGAACACAAAATATTCCTACAACCATTGAAGTATTCTCACTCTCATTGAATCACCGAAGTAATCCTCAACATCACACTAAACATTGTCATCAACTAAAATAATACTTTCATCTCATCCATGCCTTCAAAATTTATTATCAACCATTGGGATCTGACATCATCTACATTTACTCTATTTTGATCTGTTTTGGCATGGGCTAGGGATGCTACCTCCTATACACTTCCTTCCTACAATGGACTTGTATTTTCCGTGCACACCTTCAATGCAGTATTTGCAATGGTGCACTCTTATTATGATTCTTTATTCTATCTCATTTTGACCCTACTACTACTCCTTGCTGTGTATTCTCCACTTTTCTTTGAACTATTAGACTACATTTTCCAAATTACCTCATGTATCATTTTCCTTTTTTTTGTATCTCTCTTCTCTTGCATTCTTTTGCACCTCTAGATGCATTTTCCTTTTTATCTTTTTATCTCATATCCCTTCTTTCTTTCCCTATGTTAGGTACACAATTTATTATAATAAGAAGAAAACAAAAATATTGTAGCAAATACCAACGAAACAACACAATATAGAGAACCACAACACCAAAAATGATACCTTTATTGATAGAAATCCAAGTTCACTTGTCTCTTCGAGGGGGAAACCTCTAGTAGAGCATACCTCTATTAAAATAATTCTCAAGAAAAAAAATCCACATTCCTTCTACTTCTATTTATTCTAATTCCATCTTCTAAAAAACATTCTACATGAAGATCTTTCTAGAAGTGAAAGCTTCTATTAAGTCTTCTTACATTGACTTGTTCACATTATTATATAGGCATTATTTACTAATGTGGGCCTTTATTACATATAAAACATATTATTCTTCCTATGTGAGGGGTTAGGGAGGTTAGGTCCTTAACATCCTACCCCCAAACACGAGGAACTTACACTGCCATGGTGTCAAGTCTCATCTACATCAACCCTTTTTCATTAAGTAACATCATAATTTAACAACACTACTTCTAGAAATGTTCCTTTCAAGTTGGCCTCAAATTATTATTCAACAATACTAAAGGAAGTATAGTACTAAATATAAAAGTCCATAATGTATCCCCCTTTAATCTTTCTAAACCAAAAATCAATTGTTCAAGTTACCCTCAACACTACGTTAAAAAACCAATACAAATAGACAAGACTAACTAAAAAAGGTGTTGATTATTTGGGTTGGTTGTCATTGATGTCAACCCTTGAAGAAAGTCTGGTAGCAAATTCCAGTAGCACAAAGGTTTGGGTAATGGACCCAAGTTTGTTTGATGTATAATTATATGAGTTTTAATATATTTGAAGGTAAGACTATTTTGGATGGATAATACATGTCATTCTATTTCCGGTGGTATGTGGAACGCCACATAACTCCTCACGGTTAGAGAGTTATGGCCATGTGAAGTTGGAGAACCCTCATGAGTCATCTAGAAGCCCCAAAAGGTCAAAGTAGTCAAAGTGGTTGCAAATTTAAATAATAAAGTGAAGTGATGAGTGTACTATAAGTCAAAGTGGATACAAATTTTTTATTTAAGTAATAAAGTTAATGGAGAAATTACTAAGTGGACAAGTGATTAGAAGTGGGTTAACCCTAAAATAAGGAAAGTGGGTTAAGATGGTTAGAAGGTAACCCCTTGAGAAAACTACATGAAAGTATAAATAAGAGGAAAATGTCTCTCATTTTTAATTACATTTGAGCATATTGAATATCTACAAGTGACTGAGGTAACCAAAGGATATCTAAGTCAAATTTTAGAGGGAAGGTGAAGTAAATAAGGCCGAAATTCAAGGGAGGATAAATTCTTTTGATGATGCTTTCTAAGGTATGTTATTTACAGGCCATATCACCATTTTCACAATAACGTTTTTTCTAGAATGATTCAGACCGTGAAATTTGGAGACCATTGAGGAAACATATCCAAGTATTTGTGATAAAAATTTCAGCTTCTGGGTCATTGCATTTTTGGAGTTACACTACGTGGAAAATAGGGTTTGTGGCAAGTCCTGAATCTAGTCTAAAACATGTGTTTTGGGTAAAAACGTCATAACTTCTCCATAACAGGTCAAAAATCAGTAAGTCCAAATGTATTGGTTAGAGTGCAGTCTTTAGTATGTTGTGTACCATTTTCAGATCTATACATAAATATTTCGTGTGAGGAACACTCTACAAGTTCGCTCTCTAGAATAAGATAGAATTCAACAAGGTATGTCATTTTTTCTATAACTCCTTTTCTGAGAGGTTCCAAGTAGTGAACCTGGAGGAATTGCATAAAAGACACTGAAGAACATTGTTAACATTTTTTAGATATTTATTTATTACAGGTACATAGTTATGATTATTTCAAGTTAGGGTTGTTGACTAATCCAAAATTAGTCATGCGAGACTAAAGTAAAGTTTGATGAAAATGCTAGTCTCTTGTTGTTAAAGTTAAGGAAGGTTTGATAGTATGTGATCATATACACCAAGTCTATTATAGAGTTACAAATCAGATTTGCATGATGAAATTAATGAGGGATTTTGGCTGAGGTACAGGTTGGTGCATGGTTGATGCACTTGTTTATGGTACAAGTTGATTACAGGTTGTTTGGATAGGTTATTGTGACAAGTTATTTGTACAGGTTTAGTGCATGGTTGATGCATTTGTTTATGGTACAGGTTGAGGTACATTTTGATGTAAGGTACATGTTGGCATAGGTTATTGATACATGTTGTTATAGGTTGATTATAGGTTCATAGGTACAGGTTGATGTATGGTACATGTTGGCATAGATTATTGGTACATGTTGTTACATGTTGATTACAGGTTGATTGGTATAGGTTTACACCAATATATCTCACAGTGATAGTTTGATAGTGGTTCCATAATTCTACTTCTACTTCAGGGAAGTTGGATGGGGAAAGTAAAGGTGGTTGTAGCCACCTTCCAGTTGTAGTCGGAGAACATAGGGGGTTGTAGCCTCCTTCTGGTTGTAGCCATATAATTGGGGAGTTGGAGCTTCCCTCAGGTTGTACCGTGAGAAACTAGGGGGTTGTAGCCTCCTTTTGGTTGTAGCCATAGAATTGGGGAGTTGGAGCTTACTTCAGGTTGTAGCCTGAGAAAATAGGGTGTTGGAGTCTCCTTCCAGTTGCAGCTGGAAAACAAATGTAGTTAGTGCTTCCAATGAATGTAATTCTTAAAGACATATAAGAAAAATAATTTCGTGGTTTTCTCCCACTTTGGGTTTCCATGTAAAAACACTGGTGTAATGTGTATGTGTATGATTTCTCATTTTTTCATTGTTTATTTACCCTACAAATATTGGATGATAATGCAACATTGATATAGCACTTGCATTTTGTGGTTAAAAAATATTATTTCTCTATTACTGATTCACCCCCCCTCTTGGTAATCCAACAATTGGTATCAGAGCTAGGTTCCTTCAAGAATCAATTTAACCACTGAAAGGTAGATCATTGAGAGCAACAACATGTATAAACATGGAATACCACAGTTTGATGGACATAAGTATGCATTATGGAGTATAAGGATGAAAACATATATACAAAAACATGGATTTGAAATTTGACAATCTATAGTAGATGGATACAAAGAACCAACAGTTCCACCAACAAGTGAAAGAGCAATAAAACTAGGTCAAAATAATTCCAAAGCCACAAATGCACTTCTGAATGGTCTTGGTGAATCAGTATACACCAAAGTTATGCATTGTAAATCTGCTAAAGATATTTGAGACAAACTTCAAAATATTTATGAAGGAGATTCAAAAGCTTCAAAATTACAGAGGTCAGTTCAAACAACTAAAGATGAAGGAAGATGAGAATATTGCAGCTTACTTCTTACGAGTCGATGAGACAGTAAATGAAATCATAGGACTGGGAGAAGAAATTAAAGAATATGTAATAGTTCAAAAGGTACTAATATCTCTTCCTATGATATTTGATCCTAATATATCACCACTAGAAGAAATAGAAGATCTAGACTCAATAAGCATGGATGAACTACATGGAATCTTCATAGCATATGAAATGAGAATTGAACAAGAAAATCCAGATATAAAATAAGAAGCTTTCAAAGCATCCAAAAGGTCAAAGAAAAAGGGAAAGAAAGAAGAAAAATAACATAGCAACAACAGTGACATCCCGTAAGATAATGAATAAATGACCAATTTTGTCAAGAGATTGAACAAGGGAACCAATGACAGATATAAAGGTAAGCTTCCATTGATTTGTTTTAATTGTGATGGTATTGGTCATTTTTCTAACAAATGTCCTCATAAGAAAAATAAGGGGAATGATGAAGATTACTCAAATAGAAAACAAACATATAAAGGAAAAGGAACCACAAAGAAAGTTTTTAAGAAAAGCTTATGCACCAAATAATACATCTCCTCATCAGATGAATATGAAGTCAGTGACAATGAGACAGAAAGAGTTCTATTCATGGCAGTAGAAGAATATGATAAAGAAGACACCGAAGAAGAATATGAAGATGCAAAATTTGACTACCGAGAAGACTTGTTGACTACCATAGAAGTTATAAGAAGAGAAAAGAGGAAAAACTAGAAGCTACAAGAAGAACTAGACAAGAAGGAAGACACTCAAGAACTAGAGCAAATCATCACATAATTGAAGGTTCAAATAGAATAATATAAAATAATTGAAGAAGCACTCAAATAACAATTAGAAGAAAGAAACATGATCATTGGAAATCTAGAAGCATAGATTGTCACATTGATGACATTATCAGAAGTCAAAGGCCTAATCATGACATGTCCGTACTTGGATACAATTAGATAGAAAAGGGATCAAGCTCTAAAGAAACAAAACAAGAAACATATTGAAAAATTTATGCAGAAACAATCAAAGGGGATAGGAAGACCTACAAGGAAGATTACAGGGACACTCCTCCACTGAGAAGATTCAGATTTCAGAATCAACGACCGATAGAAACAAATAGGCCTCATGAAGAAGAAGGATTCATAAGAGTAACTCCTTTCAGAATATCTTCAACTCCCAGTTATCAAACTATCCTTTTGGGTTTATGTTATGCATGCAATAATTTTGGACATAAAGCTGTAAATTGCAGAGATAATAGTAGGAACATAAACAACTTTGAAGGTCATACACAAAATGGTTATCCAAGAAGGCCTAGTGAAACACAAAGAAGAAACTACAATAGGTTTGAACTATTGAGAGCTGAAGTGGAATGATACAAATGCAATAACTTTGTACACATGTCCAAATATTGTAGAATGAGAGTCCAACAACAAAACAAAAACAATCAAAGATAGGAGCCTTAGAAGAGAACATGGATAAGAAAACATAATCAACATAGAAATGAAGAATGCACACCCGCTCTATAAGCTAAGTAGAAGAAGCGTGGTTGGTATGTTGACAGTGGTTGTTCAAAACATAAAGGACAAGTAAATAAGGAATAGGTTCAAGAGATTGTACTTTCAGGCATTGTAGTGAAAGATGAATCCACAGACATAAAGAAAGAAGTTAGAGCTCAGAGAGATGATGAATCTACTAATGAAGATGATGACACATACACTTCAGAGCATGAATTGTTTTGAGCCATCCAGCTTAGATATTCCCAGATAATATGAATAATAGACATGGGGAGTCTATGCGGTAGCTGAGACAAACGAGAGAACCATCCTTCAAGAAACTTGCAGAATTTGAGTAGACAGATTCAGTGAATTCAGTTAGCAGAAGTACAATATGATAGATTAATCAGTTGTAGTAGTACTTCATGATAGTACAGTGACATATGAGTCAAAATTATGGACATTTGTGTAGTAGAGTCTTGAACAATATGGACAGATATGGACGTGAAATCAACATTTTTGAATGAGGAACTTGAAGAAGAACTCTACATTGAACAACTGGTTCCTAGAGAATGGTACTCTAGACTGGATAAATATCTATAGCAGGAAGGGTTCAGAAAAGGAAGTGTAGAAAGAAACCTCTACATCAAGGTAACTCATGATGATATTTTATTAATTGAAGTTTATATTGATGATATTATTTTTGGAAGTACCGATGACAAGTTAAGCCATAAATTTGCAAAGGATATGCATAATGAATTTGAAATGTCATTACTTGGAGAACTATCCTTCTTTCTGGGTCTTCAGATACATCAAAGCAACCAAGGAATTTTTATTTCTCAAACTAAGCATATCAGAGAAATGCTAAAGAGATTTGTAATGGAAGATTGCAAACAAGTTACCACTCCTATGCAAACCGGTTGCAAGTTGAGCAAAGATGATGATTCAAAGTCTACAGACCAGAGGAAATATAGGTCAATGATTGGTAGCTTACAATATGTGACAAAATTCAGACCAGATGTAAAGCACGTAGTTGGACAGGTGGCACGATTTCAAAAAACACCAAAGGAATCACATGTATTAACAGTGACCAAGATTTTTAGATATCTCAAAAGAACAAAAGAGTTTGGATTATGGTATCCAAAAAGAAATGATCTATCACTTATTGCCTACACAGATGTAGATTGGGTAGGTTGCATTGATGATCTACGAAGCACCAGTGGAGCATCGTTCTACTTGGGTGAGTGTTTAGTATATTGGCTAAGCAAGAAACAATCATCAATATATTTATCTACAACTGAAGTAGAGTATATTGCAACAACATGATGTTGTACTCAGGTTCTATGGATGAAACAAACTTTTACAGATATACATTGTTGAGTATGATGATCCCATTCCAATCTATTGTGATAATACAAGCACCATCAATATCTCAAAGAACCCGATGATGCACTCCAAGACGAAACACATTCCAATAAAGTATCACTTTCTATGAGAACAGGTTGTAGAGAAGAACATCAGAGTTGAACATGTGGGTACAAAAGAACAAGTGGCATACATCTTTACAAAACCACTTCCAAGGGAAGCCTTTGAGTATTTTCGCTAGAGACTCAGAGTGATTTCTACTCCAAAATGAATGCTTTTGAATGCTTATCTTATATGTCTTAGATTTACATGAGGACACACCATAAAGAGGACAATTCAGGTTGGGGGATCAGTTTCAGGATGAGTTCAGTCAGGGGGAGTATCCCCAAGGACAATTCAGTTAGGGGGAGTAGCCCGCGATAGAAAGATACCTTTGCCATTGATGACAAAGGGGGAGATATTTATTAGATGCAAAGGTAAATGCTTGGAGAAAGAGAACAAAGGCATGATTGTAGGGGGAGCGATGGTCACAAGGGGGAGTATGAGTGATATGACTTCAGTAATGAATCAGAGTGTTGCCATCAATGCCAAAGGGGGATATTCTTGATTATTTTGGTTGGTTTTCCTTGATGTCAACCCTCGAAGAAAGTTTGGTTTCAAATTCCGGTAGCACAAAGGTTTGGGTAATGGACCCAAGTTTGTTTGATGTATAATGGTATGCGTTTTAATATATTTGAAGTTAAGACTATTCTAGATGGATAATACATGTCATGCCATTTCTCATGGTATGTGGAACCTCACATAACTCCTCACGGTTAGAGATTTATGGCTATGCGAAGTTGGAGAACCCTCATGAGTCATCTAGAAGCCCCAAAAGGTCAAAGTAGTCAAAGTGGTTGCAATGAAAAAATTATTTAAATAATAAAGTGAAGTGATGAGTGTACTATAATTCAAAGTGGATACAAAATAAATTATTTAAATAATAAAGTTAATGGAGAAATTACTAAGTGGACAAGTGGTTAGAAGTGGGTTAGCCCTAAAATAAGGAAA
>ML784875.1:262668-294845 GCA_009831015.1 Picea engelmannii | reverse complement strand
TGAAATTATATCTTTTTCAAGGCGTTGAGTACTTTTCCTGAGGTTTTTACATGCTATAATGATGTTTGGTTCTTAACATTGTTTTTATCAAAATCACATAAGAACACATGGTTTGCTAGTTTTAATTGCACCAAAAGGCTTCTAGGTAAATATCACATAACTAGATTGATAAAAAATAAATATACAACAATAGGAGATTATTATTTGCCAAAAATTTCCTATAAACTCATTTCAACATTTTATCAAACACATGCAAGCAATCCCAAGCTTCAACCATATAGGGAGAAAACAACCCAACTTTGTTCTATTTTCCAAGACAATTCAAGTAATGGATTCCTTAGCCAATTAAATCCTACATAAGATGAAATAAAGATTGTAACACCCCATTTTTGATCTCCTGATTAATTTGTAATTAATTATTATTAGCAACATTGCTATCTCAACATAGAGATATTATTTCCATGCTATGGTATATAAACATTGTAAATGTATTATTTGTTTAATAAAATATGCCACACAACTAACTGATGGGTGGAGTGCAAGTACTGGCCATGATACCATGAGAGGGATTAGTGAAGGGGCATAGAGAGGGGATTCATATGTTAAAAGGACCCCAAGCCACCTTGTTGAAATATGTTGGGGGAAATACCCATAGTTTCCCTTTAGCTTGAAGTTCAATTAAAATATTAATGAAGGTGCAATTGGTAGTTGGGGAAGTAATCCCAACTTAAATGCATGGGAGTGAATGATGGTACGTCCACGGGGAATCATGGACAACCCCAACAACACAAGGATATATCGAGAATCTTTTAGTTGAAGCATGGAGAGAAGTGTGTTGTGCTGTGCAATAGAGGCATAGCTCATGTATAAGAATATAGAGTAGATTTGGGGGGCAAGAGCCCATGAGAAAACAAGAAATGTCTAAGATGAAATGTGGAAGAGTCCACGAGTAAGAGAGTAGAGGAAGAAACCAAGATTATGGAAAGAATGGAGAGGAATCTATGAGTTGTGGGAGAACCCATGTGTAGAGAGGATATATGAGAATCAAAGAAAGAAAGTGTCGTGTGGCTGGTCTAAAATCAAAACCTGACCTGAGATGAGAGGGCCACGAGTTTGATGGTTGCTAGAAAAAAATAGACACACTAAAGGGGGGGCACTGAGGGACAGTGTAACCATGAAGGGACTCTCTTATGCAAAGGAAATCTAGTTCGGAAGGCATCTGATAAACCCATGGAGGCCCTGGGCATGGTGGGTATAGAGGGTTTTCAACCAATGGTTATGGTGAAGGAGAGTGCCCTTCATGTCTAAATTGCTTTGATATTTTTAAGAATCCCTTTGTGGTATCATGGCCTAACACAGGGGTGGCTAGAAAGCAGAGGTAACTAGTGCATATGAGCCTATAGTTGGGTGGAAAAGTGCTCACCCATAATCAGTTGGGATGGCTATAGATCATAAACATATAAGTGTTCTTTATACCCTATGTACTAGTTATAATAAATGGCTTGTTCCTGTTTTTGTATTCACGAGTATGTATGGAATACTGGATGAATGAATTTTTGTGTGAACCATGTAATCATCCTATGTATAAGCTAAATTACCATACCTGCTATATTCTCTTGAATGCACGCACAAGTAGTCTATACTTGTGATTGACGACTAATGAAAGGTCCATGAATGACTATGAGAAAGAATTGATTCATAATTGCATACCTACAATAGTATAACTCATGTATTTGATTTTCTGTGAGGGGAAATTAGAATAATAAGTTGAGCAATAGAATGGAGGCATGAACCTATTATAATTCCTGTGTGCTAGGATATATTCCATATTTGTTATTGTTCTACTGAATTCCTGCATAAGTAATATTAAATCCATGTATTTAAGACCCTGTGAGTGGAATTGAAGTGATTTCTATGAATATGGGGATGGAAAGTTTGCAGGACACAGATCATGGTTTACATAAATTCCTTAGTGCAAAATCCCAACATGCAGATTGGCGGATTCCATGGGGACTAAAGTCACCCTTGTATTTAAGCTTTCTCAGGCACATAACTTATAGAGTGGTGCAGTGGAACCATGATGATGGTGAGATCATCCTGACAGAAATATCATGTGAATATGACATGGTTTCGATGTAATTGATTGCGTGGCAAAGGCCAAGTGGTAGAGGTTGTCAGTGAATCCCTAGTGGCAGGTCGTGAGAACAATCTACGGGGAAGTGAGAAAACAAGTGAAATCGAGTAAGTGTTTGGATAGATACTAACCATGCATCGGTGACTTGGAAGTGATATCAATTGTACGTGGAGATGGAATCGGGGATAAACTTGCGGGAGAGGTCTCGTGGGAGGGAAATCCTTGCGGTGAAATCCCCAGGTGAAGTCCCAAGGGGAAGTTCTTGATTTCGGAAGGGTCGCTGTGAAGGTTCTACGGGAAGAGGCTCACAGAGTAGGGTTTTCAGAGGAAGATTCCATGGGAAAAAGTTCGATTGGTCCACGATCTGTGGAGGAACTGAGAAGTCAATAGAGTATGAAATACTAGAAAAAGGCCGCACACAAGCCTGAGAGTGAAAGGATTCATTGGATCGATAAGAGATGGATACATACCGTTAGATTTATCGATCACATTGGCTATTTAAATATCATGTTGGTTTAGGAACCTGCATGGGTCTAGGTCGTTGAATGATGAATTATCCATTCGTTCGATCATTTGGATGTGCATGTTACCTCGAAATAGGATAAGTGTGATTAGGATTCCATGTTATCTTGCTGAGTCAATGTGCCACGTGGACACACCATTTTAAGGGACACATAAGGAAGGGTAGGCATATTAGAGGCTGTCACATGGCTGGTGAAAGATGTAAGATTATAGGTGTTCTTAGGTGGCAGAGTCAGGATGAGCCAACGAAGTTTATTGGGCGAGCATCTCTAAGAATCCACAGATATTTGGACCATTGATCATGGTTGATATGGACCTTTTGATCTCATAGAGGTTTGGTTGTCGCGATGATTTTATTTTCGCGGGGGAACCATCATGTGAAAGCAATTTAATCATCCCGTGGAAGAGTTCCCATGTGTGAAGTTGAACCTGACAATGTTGCGGGCTGGGGAGCCTAGAGGCTCGTGTCTGATGGTTTGACCGTGAGACATGTTTTCTAGTAGGTGATGGATTGTTCCACGTGGATTCTAGTGGTTCAGTGACATTAGTTAGAATATGTGGAGTGTTCCACGTGGAGGTAACATGGATGTGATGATGTCACCATGAGGAAAATTCCCTAGGAAACTTTGAAGGGCCATAAATTTCTGTTTGAAGCTCATATTTGAGCATGGCTTTAGTCATTTTTTCTTGTTTGTTAGTTTGTCCGTGACTTGCGGGACTAGCCTATGGTTGAGAAACCGTGACTCAGGGGCATCTAAGTCGTCAAAATCACCATGGAATTGCACCCGACCTGAGCCACACCAACCCTTAACATGGTTGGATTTTTTGTCCCCGCAGGTTTTGAACTGGTGACTTAACATCAAGGAGTGTCTTAACAAAACACTCCGTCCAGACTGTCATACACCTCGAGGACGACATGGTTTTAGTCATTGGAAAGCTATTGAGGATAAGTTTCCATATATAGGATTAAAGTTCAAATATTATTTAGGGTTTGGAAGATGAAATGTTGACACCCCACCAACATAAGGAAGGGTTAGGGGTCAGGTGTGTTACAAAGATTTACAATTAACTTAAACATAATGAAATTCATTCAAGGATTTTTACAAACAATTGTTGCACAACTCCAAGATATAATTATACATGAAAACATCATAACCAATTAAATACTCAAGGAGAAGCAATAAAATACTCCTTGATTCCTAAAACAATTAATAACTAACAATTCCTAAATTATTTTTCAAGTTATTTTCTCAAATGGAAGCCATATTTTCTGTTAGCGCTAGAAGTTGTTCCTAGAATGCGTTAGGAACAAGCCTAACACATATTATTTCAAAGGTTAAAAGAAAATAATTTTAAAGAGGCGGGAGGATCACACTCTTAATCTTAAAAGAGACTTAATGAATAAACTGTTAAGATCTCTTCTCTATGTGCAACAGATCAGGTAAAAAAAACCTTAGTTGAGTCAAGTAAGAATGGGGTATATGTTGAACAAGAATACATGAAACAAAACTAATAATCATAAAAGAGCAATCTGTTCTTTGATATAATTAACCAGTAGAAGAATAAATCTTAAGCCCAAAAATCCTTCCTGAACTATATTTAGAGAATCTTAAACACACATGTGGCGAAGATTGAACTATAAAAATAGGTACATCCTCTCAACACATACATACGACCATATAATCATATAATAGTAACAATGTGTTCAAGATGAGTAATTATAAAAGAGAAACAAAAGAGAATGATACACACCAACTAATGACTTCATTAACCACTAGAATCTTTACACAGATAAGGTTGATCCAAACAATTGTATAAGATAAAGTCTTTTAGACAAACATGGATCCATCCCTTTATTCATCTTCATTATTAAATATATAGTGTTTCAAATAGGTTACATGTACTTAGGGTCAATCTTGAGAATCAGGGACACCTCTAAACAAATCTCTACAAAAATTTAGAACGAATTTCAGTTTCTAATTGCTGATATACCAAATCATAACAATTTACAAAAAAGCTCCTAAAATCAAGGAAAAAACCTTGCATAACATCTATTTGATTTGACTTGTTTTGATTTTGAATGATGATGCTTCTGCTTTATCTATATATTTCCCAGATATCTCCAATCTTCGATGCTCCACTTAAAACCAACCTTTGACAACTCAGTACATGTGGCTGATCTGGATCAATCTTCGTATCCCATTATAGTTTTTATCTCCACAAAACATTGTATAGCTTCATAACATGATCCATTACCTGCTTACATAATTAATAGCCTTCCCCTGTTACAAAATATGAAACTGGGTGCAACCAGCAACAAAATTGACTGCTACAGGTGTTCCGGTAACACCTTTATTTCCATGTTATATGATTGCAGGAACTTCCTGTAGCAACCTTCCAAAAAATATTCCTGCTTGTTTTAAAATATTTTATTCGCCTGGGTTATAGCTAGACATAGCCAAAAAGGAGCATAATACTTTAGACAAATGGAATACAAAATATTTTCTATCCTCCATTACTTTTAATCTCAAAAACAAGATTTATCCTGGAAGTGATAATTTTAAATTCACATTTTTTTATGTAGGATTGAGGAAGATGCTTATGCCAAAAATTCTAAGCTATTCTTTCTGGTCTGCTTAGATTAAGATCGGGTTTGCATATGTTTAGGATCATTCCCTTCAGATCCAATCTTAGGGTTTGGGATTTTCATATCCTTTTTACCTTGTTTCCTGGTAAGAATTCTGTTTTTACCAATGATTGTCTTTTTATTTATGATCAAACCACCCTTCTGGGATTTATCTTTCTCAGGATTAGTGACAAGAGATTTATTGATTGTAGATGTATTTCCAATAGGTTTGATAGGTTCTTCATCAATGATGATAACCTTCTCTGTGATGGGAGGTTTATTCACTGTCTTAGACTTCAACCTGAACTTATTTTGAGGCCTTGTGTTTCGTTTCCTTCCTAAAATTATATAACTAGAGGTATCAACTTCAGAGGAACGCAAGGCATGAGGATTGACCTCTGGGACAAGATCTTAAGATGTATAGGATCTTCAAATTCTTTTGTTGTTTTTACAGGTTTCTAGTCCTCCTCTGAAACTCTAGGTTCTGCTAACCTCTTAGCCCTTTTTGAGTAAGTTTTCTATGAAAAAGGGAAAGGGTTCTTACCTCCACCTAATCTGTGAGAAGACTCCTCACCTGTTTGTTGACTGGATGATGTAGATTTTACAGGCTCATCTGGAGTGTTGAAGAATGCTTCTAGTTTACCCTTCTTTGTAGTGGTGGATTGAATGACATTAGATAGATTTTCTTGATCAAGCTTAACAATATTTCCACGTGATTGAGAAGCAGGAGCATGATTTTCCTTTTCAAACCTCGACTAGATCAAGAACTGATCCCAAGTATTCTGCAACTTCCCTAATTCAGCTTTAACAAAAAATTTAATCAACTCTTGATGAAAATTCTGTGAGGAGGGGTCTTGGGGTTTGCTTGAACCCTTATAACCATCTTGTTGAGATATCGTAAGAAATAATAAGGTAAATTCATCCTCTTAAATCCTACTAAGTGAAGAAAAAATCGAAGGTGGAATAGGAATACAATAGAATACCGCCCCTCACATGTGATGAATCTCTTAAGAATGAGAAATTCTTCCATCCACTAATTGGAAATCCATTCCCTGGGGATGTCTTTGGACCAATTAGGGTCTCTATGTTCATGCTTTAAAAACTCATTAATGTCCCTTTATGTAATCAACTTATTTTTAAACCACCTTTCGCCATCAGTGGGGAGGTTGCACGCAACAACTATATATATTTTAGTAACCTGCATAACCAGGTTGGTGATTCGAGCCCACTGTCCATTGAAACTCTCAACAAATTACCTATTTGTAGCGTAATGGGGACCATCCAACTTGGTACAGAAAAGGTATCACCCTGCCCAATCGAGAATGATTTGGGTATATTTATAAGCCTGCATGACTTTAGGACCTTCATTCTCTTTTCGATTCACATCTCCACCTTTACCCATCTACAAAGTCATGACCCGAAAGATAGATTCTTAGCTACAGAGAAGAGATCTGCCTGATGTGTAATGAGAATCAAGGAGATTTGATAGCTATGTAGAGGCCAATTCAAATAAATTCTCTCTATTGTTAATGAATCAAGGTGCTAGTTTTGAAAACACATGAATAAGACAACTGATCCATGTAACCTTTTGGACAACTGACATGTACACCTATTTCACATGCTATGGATGACAACAAGTACTTTTCTAACTGTTTTTTCATACTCATGAGCTTGTAGTACGATCCACATCTTCCATGACTTACCAAGGTGCTTAAAATGATCATGACTAGGGACATGTGGAAGTTCCTGTTGCACCCAACCTGATTTGTCTTTTTCTCTCTTGAGTGGATTAGACTTTGAATCTGCAACTCATGAAGTTAAATAATCATGATGCATAAGTAATGACATGACTAATGGCTCAAATGAAAAGACTTGAAACCATTTGATGTCATCAAGTAATCATTTAAACATGTGTCTAATTTCCTATGTCCCCTTCTCACAACATTAAATCCATCTTATTCATTCATTCTAACATTCTTTTAAAACTCCTTAAGGTGAGCTATTAAACGTTTAACAAATGCTAAATATTTTATAACTTATACAAAATTTTTAAATACCAAGTAGGAGTGAATGAGGAATAAAACAAGGTAGAACATAGTAGGTGTTAACAATGGCTACATGGGAGATGTATTTTTCCCTATGAAATTCCAAGAACTTTGAGTAGACCTGTGCCTTATAATCCTCTAAGCTTCATACCATGCTTATTTGCAATCTGTGTTGTTCCAGTTCCTAAACTTTGGACAAACTTTATTCAAAAATATATCAGACTGCAAAAGCAAAGACCATTTATGAAAACTAAAAAAACAAACAAATCTGTATTTCTCGATTGGGCTATCGAGTCTTTAGCTTCTAACTACCACACCACACTGATATATACAATGAGATTTGGGCCACCAACAACCTTAATAAAAAAATTTCTTCAAAAAATGCCCATTTACTGGGCCACCGAAAACCTCTTCACCTTCCAAATTCTGCAATAGTAAAGTGTTGTTATCCAAAAATTTTTCAACCCTGAATGGACCTGTCCACAGGTTATCAAACTGCCCATGATGATCTTCCCTGTGAGCATCCCATTTCAAAACCAAATCACCAGGTACCAACTGCTCTGTTTTTGACTTTCTGTCAAAAGTTTCCTTAATCATCTATTGATGTTGATGTGCCTTCTCCAGAAGTCTCTCCCTTGCTTGATGCAATTCCACAATCTGAAAAATCCTTCTGATAGCATCATTTGGTTCAACCTCAATTTCTTTCATATACTTCACGACTGGAAAATCAAGGAAAAACAGTTTCCATTCCATACATTATTTGAAATGGTGAAGTTCCAATTTCTCTTTTGGTACTTACTCGTTTAGCCCACAAGGCATATTTTAACTTTGCATCCCAAGCCCTCTTGTTGTCCTCCAAAAGTTTCTTAATGATCCTGACCACAATTTTATTGGAATATTCCACCAGAGCATTACCTAGTGGATAATAAGCAGTGGAATGTCTGATCTTGATACCATAGTTTTCTCAAAATTTAATTAGGTTAACATAATTAAAGGTTGCAACATTATCTATGATGATCGTATCAGGAAAACCAAACCTAGATAAAATATTTTCTTCCAGAAAATCCATGATCACTTTATCAGTTTCCCTCCTTGTAGGTATGGCTTCTATCCATTTTGTGAAATAATCTGTTGCTGTCAGAATCGATCTATGTTGGCTAATGGATGGAGAATGGATTTCACCAATGAAATATAATGCCCATTGTTGGAAAGGTGCAACCACTTTTACAGGCTTGAGAGGTAAAGACTTGATATTTTTCTTTCCTTCAAACCTTTGACATTTTTCACATTTCCTTACTTTGACATTGACATCGACAAATAGACTAGGCCAATAATACCCAACCCTGAGTATTTTGTATGCAGTGCTCTTCCAGAAGTGATGTCCTCCATACACTCCTTCATGAAACTAGATCATGAATTTTTCAACTTCTTCTTTATCAAGGCATCTCAATAAGAATCCAACAAGGTCCCTCCAAAATAAAATCTAATTATTAAAACAATACTTTACAACTTTGAGTTTTAAGGATCTTACTTTGGATTTATCCTTTCCTGGAGGATATTGAAAATTCTGTAGAAAATATAGGATATCTTTATACCATTCAAATTCAACAATATTTTCATCTACCTAAGGGTTGTTGTCTTGAGGATGTGAGTTTCCTGAATTGTTACAGATGTAATCAACTCCCAAAACTTTGCAATTAGAATAAGATAATAGCTTAGCTAACCCCTGACCTTTGACTATCTTAGTAGGCTTGATGTCCAAATCATACTCAATCAACTTAGCTATCCATTTTCTCCTCCTTCCATCAATATCTGGCTGACTCAATATATCTTTAATAGCACTGGATGGTATATATGCAATAACTTTGGAGTGTAATACATAAATTCTGAAAGATTTCAGTGCCTTAACCAAGGAAAAATCTTGTTTCTCCATGATGTCATATTTTAACTCAACGTCCCGAAGTGCCCTACTAAAGAAAACAATAGGATGTTCGAAGCCTTCAATTTTTTTTTTGTAATAAAGAAACTACTAAAGTGTCATGAGATGAAAAAGAAAAAATCAGGAAATCTTTTTCAAAATCTGGACTGATAAGAACAAGATCTTCTGAAATAACTTGTTTAATAGTCTGAAAAGAATCTTTAGCCTCTATCTTCCACTTGATCTCACTACCCTTTTTCAACATGCCAGTTATGTGTTTGACCAATTCAACAAAGTTAGGAATAAACCTTCTAAGAAAGTTTTTCTTTCCAAGAAAAAAACAAATCTCTTTCTTAGTTCTAGGAATGGAAAGCCTTTGAATAACTATCACTCTAGCATGATCAATCTTAACTCCACCAACACAAACAATGTGACCAAGTAATTTCCCATGTTCTAAAACAAAATGAGACTTTTTTGGGTTAAGGGAAAGACCATACCTTCTACATTTCAGAAATACCTGTCTCAGATGTTGTAGATGATCGTCATCAGATTTAGAGAACACAGTAATGTCATCTAGATAGATGGCCACAAACTTGTCTTTTTCTCCCACGAAGGCTGTTGGATTACTGAGACGGGGGGTGAATCAATAATAGAGAAATTTAATCCTTTTTAACCATATAATCCAAGTGTTATATGAATGTAGCATTATCATCCAATAACTATAGATTAAATAAGCAATGAACAAATGAACAATCATACACATACATAGTACACCTGTGTTTTAYGTGGAAACCCAAAGTGGGAGAAAACCACTGAATGCTTTTTATTATATGTATTGAAKAATTACATTCATTGGAAGCACCAACTTCCTTTGTTTTCTAGCTACAACTGGAAGGAGGCTCCAACCCCCCAGTTTCTCAGGATACAACCTGAGGGAAGCTCCAAATCCCCTATTCTTTGGCTACAAACCCCTTATGTTCTCCGACTACAATCGGAAGGTGGATACAACCACCTGTACTTGCCTCATCTAACCTTTCTGACATATAAGTAGAATGATGGAAGCACTGTCACACTATCACTGTGAGATATACTACTGTAAAATGTACCAATCAACCTGTAATTAACCTGTACCATAAACAAGTGCATCAACCATGCATCAACTTGTACCTGGACCTATAATCAACCTTTACCATAAACAAGTGCATCAACCATGCACCAACCTTTACAAAACCTGTACCATGAACACGTGCATCAACCATGCACCAAACCTGTACAAATAACATGTCACAACATGATGCAGGAGCATCGATCCACCTCAACAATGCACTAGAATTCCAACACATCAAAGTGCATTCAAGGAGGGGAGAGGTGCCAACCCTCTCATTTTTCCCTCATTTTAAATTTCAATTTTTATTAAATGAAATTAAATGTTGTAAGGATGGAAGAGACAAATTCATGCCTTTGTGCAGGCAGGAGATAGGGTCACCTTTAATGACTGACATGATGATGAGATCTAGATCCGATTCAGACTAGATAGACATTGAATGTAATTCAATGTAATTAATGAGAGTAGGTATATGGAGGGAGAGCTCAAGGAGCCCCTCTTTTGTAAAAAGATCTTTGTATCTAAACTCATTAGTATAGATAGGATAAGGAGATTAAAAAGTTATTAGAGTAAGGAAAAAAAAGGAGGAGAGAGCCGAGACTCTGTTGCAGTCCGAGCTTTTGTACACATTGTAACCAAACATTCATGTTAATACAAAAGATAAGTTTTTCCTGTACATGGTTTTGTTTACCTTGCGTTTTATGAATGTCATGTGTGTTTTTATGTATGTTGTAGATGTATGAATAGTTTTCATCTGTAAGGATAGATAGAATTTCACTATCTGTGAGTTTGTTGGATTTGTTCTGGGTTCTTTAGGCTGTGCAAGGAGTGCACAATAGAGTATTGAAACTATATAGCCAACGCAAGGAGTGCGTATATGAGCTCTTCCGAGTCAGATAAGAACGTTCCAATAGGGAACACTAGAGGAATTCACAGACTCAAGGAGATCCTCAGAGTTACTGAATACTCTGGAGGAAAGGCTGTGCAAAGAAGGCACATAGGAGAGAACATAATTGCTGAAGATTTTGTAGAGATTTTCCAAGAGGGCATTGAGTAGGTGAAAGTGTGAAAAAGGAGAAATATGTCTCGAGTTTTGTGAGAAGAGGAGTGTGAAGGAGAAGACACTCACATAGTTGCTGAACACTCTGTCTAATAGCTCTGCAAGAGTGCATTGAGTGGATGCAAGAGACACATCAAAGAACCTGAAGAGGAGTTCAGGGTTGAGGAAGATCTGTGCAAGGAGTGCACCAGGCCAACACTCAGACGAAGTTTTGAAAGACAACCATATGAAGGCCAGTCAAGTGCAAGGAGTGCACCATAAGTAAAGTAGTTCAACTTTACAAGATCAGAAGGTCGAGCACAAAGTGTGTTGGGAGGGCACCAAAATTATTCTAAGGAAGGAGAGGGAAATTTCCTTGGAAGGCCGAGCAATTTCTCAGCTCGGGAGAGACAGTGAAAATTTTCACATCGAGTGCAAGTGTGCACCAGGGATGAGGTTAAATTTCATTTTCGAAGCTTATAAGGGAAAACAATGTCGAGACCCAATACATCAGGGCTCGCAAGAGGTAGTTCAAAGGTGAAGCTTTTGAAACATTTGAAATCTTCCAAGTCATGGAAGAAAGCGCAAGATCAGGAGGAGGAGAGACAATAGTCGTGGAATCGAGATGTGGGAGGAGATCTGGGCCGTTGGATTCCACGTCCAGACACTCAGAGGAGCATGCAAAGGAGAGGAATAGATCTCAACCGTTATATCTGAGCGCGTGGATCAACAAGAGTTGGATCCAGAGGTAAGTGCACGAGGCTTAAACCCTTTTAAGTGCATAGGAGTAGTGGAATTATTAAGTCCTGAAGTCCCAAAGGTAGTGGGACCATCCATCGTTGAGGTTGAAATGTGGCAGCAGATCGAAGGGTTCGGGAGGTAAAGATACGAAAAATATGCATGGAGTAGAAGCTCAAACTCCTGAACTTTGAAGAGAAGATTTGATCCTAGCCATTGGTGCTAGGAAGGATACGTGGCAGAGATCCACATACTTTAGAGGAAGAACCCTTCGGAGAAAAGGCAAGGAAGAGAACACTCGAAGAGTTGGGAGCCGAAGCAATCCTGGCCGTCCATTGAGATAGGACACATGGTGTTAGATTAGCGCTTTGCTGATTCACTAATCAAGAAAGAAAGAGGTGGGAGAAGTGAAAACTCATGAAGTCCAAAGTCGCAAGGTCATCAGGTCTGTCCGTAAAAAGGGGACACTTGGCAGGAGATTTTCTAGTCCAAAGATTCAGTGCTCTAGAGGTTCTATAGAGAAGTGTTTCAGGAATTACCCGAAGCATCACAACCAAAACCATTGAGGGCCTATGTAAATTGATTTGGGGTCTAGCAGAGGCCCGAAGAGTTGATCCGAATCCTTGATGTGAATGATCCTAGACTGGGAGGTTGCGCAGCCCCGAGGGGAGAAGGGGGGTCACCGTCAGGATCTTCGTTCACACGGTCCATAATTCCACATGAAGTTTCACCTAAGCGAGGTCTTTCTTCTACCTCCTCTTCATTTGTTAACACCCCCTTCCCTCCAGAGGGCTTCTCGACCTCCCGGTCTAGGATGGTTCAAGTCATCGAACCGAATTGATCGTCAAGATCCAAATGGGAACCAGTTTAACTTATCACAGACCCTTCTTCCTTTTCGATGCAGGTTGTGTGGCACCCTTGGACCCTCTCCTCAACACTTCAAATATTAATGACAACAGATTCTATCTTTCAATGATAGGCTCCTCCCTTGTTGATGTGAATGATCCTAGACCGGGAGGTCACACAACCCCGAGGGGAGAAGTGGGGTCTGCGTCACAACAACTGTCCAAACAACCTGTTATCACTCCAGGAGTCTTTCTAGGTTGTGGTTCGAAAGAGCCTAGTAACTTAATCTATAACTCAATAGTGTGTATGTAATTGGATCAAAATGAAAACTCACTCATTGATTTCCTTACTCAAGACAACTTAAACATATCCAGTTAGGACAAGGCTCTCAAAGGCTATTTATTAGATAGTTTCTTGAATCAAATGGGTGGAGAAAACTAACTACATCAACCGGAACACATAGATTTAAAAAATATATGATGGGTCAAATATAACTAGCAATGGTTACTTATGATCCTGGTTCACCAATACAAAGGTAAGATGACATTCACCAACTATTAAGTAAACACAAATATGAGAAAAAATCAACTCATAAGTACAAAAAGACAGAAAGATGATAGTCTGAAAATAACAGTGAAAGAAACTTGTATTGCTTAATATATTAAAAGAGGTCTCCTTACAAAATAGTATAATAGAGTATTCAATATCGAACCGTTATGATGCAGGAGCATTGCCAACAACAAGTGAGCGTGGGGCAAGCACATTTTAGCACATGATGAATTACTTGAAACATTTTGAAGTTTGATGCGCCAAACTTAAATGTAATAATTAATAAAGAGCATACTGGTAGATTGTAATCAGACCTTGAGCGTCCCACTCTCGTCTGAAGGACTAAGAGGCATTTATACTAGTAAATGTAAGTAGGTAGACTTGAATTCTTAGATTAGACAGTTTTAGGAGCCAGAGGGAAAACGGATATAGACACCCTCACTTGTATCATTGTAACATTAGCAGCATAATCAATCAAGAGAGTAGAGAGCATAGGAGAGAAGAAAAACTGTGTAGAAGAACCCATGTATAGAAGTTCTGAGATTAATATATGAAACTTGATTCAGACTAATGGTGTTCAAATACTTTCTGTGTATGCATGATTGAATGTTATGCTCATGCTTGTTTACTCTCTGTTATGCATTTGCTTTGATGCATGAATGTATGATTTCATGTTGAATGTATGAAATCTGAAGACAGGGAGAGTAAGGAATGAGTTTCAATTGTTTCTCTGTCTGAGCAATAGTTTTCCTGCAAGGAGTGCAGCGAAATTGTTCACAAGGTGTGCGTTGACAGAAGTCAGAGTTCGTCTCTGCAAGCTCAGGATGAATAACATTGTTCTCATTCTCGCAGAAGTGAAAGTTAAGCACAGGAGCCATGCAAGGAGTGCACAGGCCGAGTGAGGTCTTAGTGTTTGCAACCTGAGCGAAACTGTTGAAAGACTGCTGTCGTAGGAAGTGCACGGAGTCGAAGAGGTTCAAATACTTGGAAGTATTTGAAGAATTGCCGCAAGGAGTGTGCGCAGGAATTTTCCCCAAAGAACTTGAGGGTTTTTTCAATCAAGCTCAGGAGAGATAGGATCTTCAAAGTTGACGAAGAGAAACTCAAAAAGATAATTAGTGCCTTGAAGTATTAGAAGGAGGCGCAGCGACATTGTTTCGCAGGAGAACAATTTTCGTAAGAGGATACCGTGTTCATTTCGCAGAAATCATTAAGGAGGAATTTGACGGTCAGAATCCTCCGTGGAGGATTTGCGAAGTCCTGGAAGCCGTTAGATCTTGCAGAGGAGCAAGAAAGTTACGGTGGGTATTTTTCTGTGTGCCAGCTCAGAAGAAATCAGACCGTAGGATCTGAACCAACAAGGCCCGTTGGATCACCCACGTAAATCGCATTTCGGGGTTTCGTGAGTTGAAGGGTAGAAACCTTTGCATAAATATTCACGAGGTCATGAAAGGCGAAGTCCCAGAGTAGCGAGAGAATCTGAGCCATTCGATTGGAAGGACACATGTCATGAGATCTCCTGTATCGGGGATTCGGACATCGGAGGTCAGAAAGAGGAGTCCTTCAACTTCACGAGTGGCAAAGCTGTGAAGAGAATCAGGATCGTCCATCTGAGAGTGACAGGTGGAAAACTCACCGACACGGAGGTCATACCTTTGTTGACCATTTCATGGTTTTGGGGGTTGAAGAGCCGAGAGCATAGCACCAGGATTCACGAAGTCGCAAAGTCTGAGAACTCCAAAAAGGCGNTCCATCTGAGAGTGACAGGTGGAAAACTCACCGACACGGAGGTCATACCTTTGTTGACCATTTCATGGTTTTGGGGGTTGAAGAGCCGAGAGCATAGCACCAGGATTCACGAAGTCGCAAAGTCTGAGAACTCCAAAAAGGCGGGAAGTTCCATCATGGGACCCGCATAGTTGACGTGTCGAAATTTCTCCATTTCAACATATTAGAGGATAAGAGGTCGATACTTTTGTCCTGAAAGTCATGAGTAGCGAAGTCGTGAGAAAATCACAGCCATCCATCGGAGGAGGACAGGTGGCAAAGATCAAAGGATCTCGCGAACTCGAAGGTTCACCAGGTGAGATCCAAAACCTTGGGTGCTTCAAGTCGCGAGTGACGAAATCTTGAGGAGCGAGGATAGCCATCAGATCCAGGTCACGAGAGGACCATTGGATTAGGAACCCTATCGCATTTCGCATATTCGGGGGTTCGAAAGTTGAAAGGAGTTGTTTCCGATTGCAGAAGTCACAAAGTGTCGAGAGCCGAGGCACGAGTGTGGATGCATGGCAGAACCTCAAGGTAGGGTCCGCGTGATTGGCAGGTGAACACGCGTCACCTGGAGGAAGGAGTCAATATTCTGTTGACTTCTTGCGTCTCGGGAATTCGCGAGACAAGTGTACATGAGCTCGACAACGAAACATGCGAAGTGCCAAGTAGTGAGAGGAGATTGCGTGAAGCTTAGCTGGTGGTCACACACAGAAGGTGCTGACAGAGAAGGGGCCATAACCATTTCACGATCTCGGGTATCGTGGATTTGAGAAGGGAGAGTCGGGAGTCCTGACTCGCGAACTCACGAGATTGTGAGTTGCGAAAAGGACCCATGGATCGATAAATTGCAGATTCCAACAGGGAATCAAAGGAGTCACTTCGGCTCAAGGGAGATAAAGAACGATTATGTGAGTGGATCTTGGCCTGAGGGATGATAGGTATGTGTCAGTGTGGTATCAGAGCTTGAATCTGTTTGTATATTTCAGATAGAGAAAGCGAGAAAGAGAAATTCAGCCATGCCTCTGAGAAGAAGGGGAAGACAAACACCTGATCCACCAGAGGATAGGGAAATGCCAAGAGGAAGGGGTAGGCAGGTGCCAAATCCATCCATGGAAAGAGAGATGCATGACATACGTGCCAGAATCGAGGACATGGAGACAACATAGAGGCGCACAGCTGGTGTTGGAGATTTCAGTGACTCCGAAAGTGAAAACGAAGTTGGACATGAAGGAGAAGAAGTCACAGCAGAAGATGCAGCAAATGAACGCCTACTTAGGGCTGTTGCAAGAATGGGTGCTAAGGAAAAAATGGTTATTCTAGTATATGAAGGAAACCTGAATGATGAAGAGCTTCTAGACTGGATTAGAGCTTTGGACACATATTTTGACTATGAAGATGTCGAGGAAGACAAAAAAGTCAAACATGCTATCACAAGATTGAAAGGACATGCAACATTGTGGTGGGATGAGCTACAAGCTGACAAATGCTGCAAAGGCAAGCAGAAGATAAAAAGTTGGGATAGGATGATCACAAAGATGAAGGAGAAATTCATTCCCATGGATTACCAGATTACTCTGTTTTGGAGAATGAAAAATTTGAGATAGAAGCTGATGACAATGAAGTAGTACACTGAAGAGTTCTACAGGTTGAACATTAGGGCAGGTCATTGCGAAAGTGATGATGAAAAAGTTTCTAGGTACATGAATGGTCTGAGATACAACATTCAGGATGAGATGAGCATGATGACCATCCGAACGGTGGAAGATGATTATCAGATGGCTCTAAAAGCTGAAGAGAAGCTGAGCTGAAAACAAGGTCAAAGAGGCCGAGGCAGAAGTCATACTAGAGGCAAATCAGTTGCCCAGGATAGAAATTATAAACCCAAGGAAGAGTGGAAGAAACTTCAGACTCAAACTGAGAGAGGTGGAAGTTCACAGAGAGGGAAACATACCGAACAGAGGGGTCAGTATGCTGATGGAAACATTTTTCCTCGTACCAGAGGTAGAGGAAGAGGAAGAGGTGGAGTGGTGAAATGCTTCACATGTGGAAAGAATGGACACAAGCCTTATGAATGTCCAGATAAGAAGAAAGAAGGTGGTGAAACTCACATCGCCGAAGCACAGAGGTGAAATGTTGAGGCAGAGGATGCTGAAGGCGAAAGATCGCTGATGATGTGAAAAGTTCTCTCAACGCCAGAGAAGGAGGTGGAGAATCCAGTGCAAAGGAACAAACTTTTTTGGACTACTTGCAAAACCAAGGACAGGGTATGCAAAGTCATCGTGGACAGTGGTAGCACAGATAATCTCATTTCTACAGAGATGGTAGAAAAGCTAGAGCTGGAGACTATTGAACATCCAAGCCCATACAAAGTTTCATGGCTACGAAAAGGACATCAGGTAAATGTCACTAAACAATGTTTAGTTGAATTTAAAATAGGAGGGTATAAAGATGAAATACTCTGTGATGTTATTCCCATGGATGTTTGTCATCTATTTCTGGTTAGACTGTGGCAATATGATAGAAATGTAATTCATGATGGGAGGAAGAACACATACACCCTAGAGAAGAATGGGAGAACTCACATGTTGCTTCCAATTAAGGATAAGGAAGTAAAACCTGAAGTAAGCAACACTGTACTTCTCATGAGTGGGAAGGAACTTCTTAGAGAGGTTAAGAAGAAGGAGGAACCGTAATTCATTGTGGTCAGGAAGCCAAAAATTGTTTTAACCAGTACAAGGGTAGATGATTTACCAGAAGAGGTTCAGAAACTGTTGGAAGAGTTTGCTGACATAGTAGTGGATGAAATACATCGTTCGTTGCCGCTGATCAGAAGTGTGAGTCATCATATTGATCTCATACCTAGAGCCAGTTTACCAAACAAAGCAACATACAAGTTGACGCCGCAGGAGAATGAAGAAGTCAAAAGATAGGTCCAGGATTTAATGGACAAAGGGTTGGTTAGAGAAAGCTTGAGTCCATGTGCTGTTCCGACAGTGCTCAGTCCAAAGAAAGATGGAGGCTGGAGGATGTGTACTGACTCGAGAACGATCAACAAGATAACCATCAGGTATAGATTTCCATTGCCAAGAATGGATGATCTGATGGACTGTTTGAGTGGGGCCAATTTTTTTTCAAAAATTGATTTGAAAAGTGGTTATCAGCAAATTCGTATGAGAGAAGGTGATGAATGGAAGACAACCTTTAAAACCAATGAAGGGTTGTATGAATGGCTTGTTATGCCATTTGGCTTAACGAACACGCCAAGTACTTTCATGAGGTTGATGAATGAAGTCCTGAAGGATTTCATAGGAAAATTTGTCATTGTGTATCTTGATGACATATCGATTTTCAATAAAACAGAGGCAGAGCATCTGAAACATTTGGTTATAGTGATGAAGAGGCTACAACAAGAGAAGTTGCTGATAAACATGAAGAAGTCTTCATTCATGAAGACAAAGCTCATTTATTTAGGTTTTGTTATTTCTGTAGATAAGTTGAGTATGGATCCAGATAAGGTGGAGGTAATTAAGAATTGGCCATCACCAAAGAATATCTTTGAAGTGAGAAGTTTTCATGGATTGGCTAGTTTCTACAGGAAGTTCATCAGGAATTTCAGTGGAATTAGTGCACCAATGATGGACACAGTGAAGAAGAGACATAAGTCTTTTCACTGGACAGAAGAGGCTGAGAAAAGTTTTAATTTTTTGAAGAAGAAAATCATGGAACAACCAATTCTGGTGTTGCCGGATTTCAAAAAGACATTTCAAGTAAAATGTGATGCAAGTGGATTTGCAATAGGGGCAGTCTTGAGCCAAGAAGATGGACCGATAACATACTTTAGCGAGACGCTGAATGAAGCGAAAGTGAAATACTCCACGTATGACAAGGAGTTCTATGCTATTATTCAGGCATTGAAGAAATGGAGACATTACTTAATCCCGAAGGAGTTTGTCTTATACAGTGACAATCATGCTTTAAAATTTGTGACTCAACAAGAGAAGTTGAATCAAAGACATGTAAAATGGGTTGAATGCATGCAGAACTTTACTTTTGTAATTAAGCATATTTCTGGAACTGCTAACAAAGTTGCTGATGCTTTGAGCAGGAAATGTTTGCTATTGCAGGAGTTCAGAGTCAAAACACTGGGTTTTGATGATGTCAGGGACATGTACAGAGATGATCTGGATTTTAAGGAGGCGTATGAAGCAGCTGAGAATCCAATTCTTAGGGATAGAAGCCAATGGATAGAATACATGATCTAGGAAGAATTACTTTTTAAGGGTAATAAACTTTGTATTCCAAAATGCTCCATGAGGGAGAATCTGTTGAAGGATAAACATAGTGGAGGATTAGCCGGGCATTTCGGTCATGACAAGACATTCTCAAAGTTAAATGAGTCATATTTTTGGCCAGGAATGAGAGAAGACGTCAAAATATTCGTGGACATATGCAAAATTTGTCAGCATTCAAAAGGGAAGAGGCAGAATGCAGGCTTTTATCAACCGTTACCCATACTTGACAGGCCGCGGGATGCGGTAAGCATGGACTTCATATTGGGGCTGCCAAGAACACAAAGAGGGTTTGACTCAATCTTTGTAGTGGTAGACATATTTTCTAAGATGGCACACTTCATACCGTGTCAGAAAACCAGTGATGCAACTCACATTGTGAATCTATTTTTCAAAGAGGTCATTCGACTTCACAACTTACCAAGGAGCATAGTTTCGGATCGAGACACCAAGTTTGTGGGACACTTCTAGAGAAACTTATGGAAAAAGCTGGGAAAAAAATGATCGTTCAGTTCAGCTTATCATCCTCAGAAGGATGGACATACACAATTTGTGAACAGAAGTTTGGGAGACTTACTGAGGAGATTGGTAACAGAACACCACAGTCATTGGGACAATATTCTGCCACAAGCGGAATTTTCTTATAATGATTCAATCTACAGAAGCACATGGAATATTCCATTCCATATTATTTATGGGACACAACCAAGAGGAGTATCTGAACTGAGAGATTTAGAACATAATGCAACTAGGAGTGCTAGTGTAGAAGATTTCACAGAAGCGATGAATGAACTTCACAGCCTGGTGAAGGAGCGATTGCAAAACTTGAGCCAAGAGTATAAGCGCAGAGCAGATCAACACAGGAGACAACTTCAATTTGAGGTTGGTGATTTGATTCTGGCACATTTGAGAAAGGAAAGATTCCCGAAGGGGACATATAACAAATTGAAGATGAAGAAGATCAGACCGTGTAAGGTCTTGAAGAAATTTGGGGCAAATGCTTATGAGATTGAATTACCCGATGGAATCATAATTTCTCCAATATTCAATGTCTTATATTTGTACCCATACAAAGATGAGGAAGCAGGAACAAGTGATGAACAACCAGAGGTTCAATGGACTAAACAGATGCCATTTGCAGAGAAGCCACAGATGGAAAGCATACTGGACAAAAGAGTTAGCAAAAGGACCAGAAGAAGGGAATATTTTGAATACTTGGTCAAGTGGAAGGGACATCCAGTTGAAGATGCCAGTTGGGAGAACGAAGTAGAGATCGAGAAGCATGGACAAACCATGCAAGAGTTCATGGACAGGAGCCCATGAAAATTTTCAAGAGAGGGAGTATGATGCAGGAGCATCTCCAGCATCAAGCAAGCGTGGGGCAAGCACCAACGCATTTTAGCACATGATGAATTGTTTGAAACGTTTTGAATTTTGATGCACCAAACTTAAATGTAATAATTAAGAAAGAGCATACTGGTATATTGTAATCAGACCTTGAGCATATCGCTCTCGTCTGAAGGACTAAGAGGCATTTATACTAGTAAATGTAAGTAGGTAGACTTGAATTCTTAGATTAGACAGTTTTAGGAGCCGGAGGGAAAACATATATAGACACCCTCACTTGTATCATTGTAACATTAACAACATAATCAATCAAGAGAGTAGAGAGAATAGGAGAGCAGAAAAACTGCGTAGAAGAACCCATGTATAGAAGTTTTGAGATTAATATATGAAACTTGATTCAGACTCATGGCGTTCAAATACTTTCTGTGTATGCATGATTGAATGTTATGCTCATGCTTTTTTACTCTCTGTTATGCGTTTTCTTTGATGCGTGAATGTATGATTTCATGTTGAATGTCTGAAATTTGAAGAGAGGGAGAGTAAGGAATGAGTTTCAATTGTTTCTCTGTCTGAGAAATAGTTTTCCTACAAGGAGTGCAGTGAAATTGTCCGCAAGGTGTGCGTTGACAGAAGTTAGAGTTCGTCTCTGCAAGCTCAGGAGGGATAGCATTGTTCTCATTCTCGCAGAAGTGCAAGTTAAGCACAAGAGCCATGCAAGGAGTGCACAGGCCGAGTGAGGTCTCAGTGTTTGCAATCTGAGTGAAACTGTTGAAAGACTGCTGTCGCAGGAAGTGCGCAGAGTTGAAGAGGTTCGAATACTTGGAAGTATTTGAAGAATTGCCGCAAGGAGTGTGCGCAAGAATTTTCCCCAAAGAACTTGAGGGTTTTTTCGATCAAGATTTGGAGAGATAGGATCTTTGAAGTTGACGAAGAGAAAATCAAAAAAAGAATTAGTGCCTTGAAGTATTAGAAGGAGGCGCAACGACATTGTTTCGCAGGAGGACAAGTTCTGTAAGAGGATACAGTGTTCATTTTGTAGAAATCGTCAAGGAGGAATTTGACGGTCAAAATTCTCCGTGGAGGATTTGCGAAGTCCTGGAAGCCATCAGATCTTGCATAGGAGCAAGAAAGTTATGGTGGGTATTTTTCTGCGTGCCAGCTCAAGAGAAATCGGACCGTAGGATCTGAACCAACAAGGCCTGTTGGATCACCCACATAAATCTCATTTCGGGGTTTCGTGAGTTGAAGGGTCGAAACCTTTGCATAAATATTCATGAGGTCACGAAAGGTGAAGTCCCAGAGTAGCGAGAGAATCTAAGCYGTTCGATTRGAAGGACACGTGTCACGAGATCTCCCGTATCGGGGATTCAGACATCGGAGGTTAGAAAGAGGAGTCCTTCAACTTCGCGAGTGGCGAAGCTGTGAAGAGAATCTAGACCATCCATCTGAGAGTGGGTAGGTGGAAAACTCACYGACATGGAGGTTAGACCTTTGTTGACCATTTCAKGGTTTTGGGGGTTGATGAGCCGAGAGCATAGCACCAGGATTCGCGAAGTCCCKAAGTCTGAGAACTCTAAAAAGGTGGGAAGTTCCATTGTGGGACCCGCATAGTCGACGTGTCGAAATTTCACCATTTTGGCATATCAGAGGATAAGAGGTTGAGACTTTTGTCCCGAAAGTCGTGAGTAGCGAAGTTGTGAGAAAATCACAGCCGTCCTTTGGAGGAGGACAGGTGGAAGAGATCGAAGGATCTCGCGAACTCAGAGGTTCGCCATGTGAGATCCAAAACCTTGGGTGCTCCAAGTCGCGAGTGACGAAATTGCGAGGARCGAGGATAGCCGTCGGATCCAGGTCATGGGAGGACYGTTGGATYARGAATCCTATCACATTTCACATATTAGGGGGTTCAGAAGTTGAAAGGATTTGTTTCTGATTGAAGAAGTCGCGAAGTGCCGAGAGCCGAGGAACGAGTGTGGACGTGTGGCAGAACCTCAAGGTAGGGCCTGCGTGATTGGCAGGTGAACACACATCACCTGGAGGAAGGAGTCAATATTATGTTGACTTCTCACATCTCAGGAATTCATGAGACAAGAGTACATGAGCTCGACAACGAAACATGCGAAGTGATGAGTAGCGAGAGGAGCTTGTGTGAAGCTTAGCCGGTGGTCACACACAGAAGGTGCTGATAGAGAAGGGGCCATAACCATTTCGCGATCTCAGGTATTGTGGATTTGAGAAGGGAGAGTCGAGAGTCACGGCTCGTGAAATCGTGAGATTGCGAGTTGCGAAAAGGACCTGTGGATCGATAAATTGCAGATTCCAACAGGGAATCGAAGGAGTCGCTTCGGCTCAAGGGAGATAAAGAACGATCCTGTGAGTGGATCTCGGCCCGAGGGCTGATAGGTATGAATAACATTAGCACTGTTTCCTCTGTGGGATTAAATAAGATTACATGCTGGTTATCAGATACAAAAAGAAGGGATCAAATACCTACAAAATCTACTAATCTAATCAATTACAATATCTAGGATCTAGATCCTATTTTGAGGGAGTCATTCTCTATGCTACGTTTGGTCTTCAATAGCTCCACCAAAGCATCTTGATGAGTGTAGGAGACTCATACCCTTGAACTATGCCAGTTGGAACACCAAATCAACCTTTGACTGCTGAAATTTAGGTTGGACTTTGACTAAATCTTTCAAACACTAAACTTTGGTGAGTTTGCAGTGCGTAACACTGTGAAAACCAACTTTGCGCTACCAACTGGTTGTAGGAGGTTGTTTTAACACACAGTGAGTGGAAAAATTGCTTTGAAGAGTGAACTAGGTGTTGCAAGGAGTTGATTTAGTCTGGATAATTTATGATATGTCCTTTGTATCCTTGAGAATTTCAAAGCTTGTGAAAATATGTTTTGTAAATGAATACATATCTTGACAAAAAAATGTTGATGCCGAATACTGTTGAGACTACTTAGACTTTGTCTCAACACAAATACTGTGCATATCCTCCTTTAAGATACATGACAAGACTTCAAAATCTCTCATTAGACACACAAAATTTTAGGACATCTTGAATTAATCATCATGCTTGGGAGAACTAGTAGGGGCAATCTCCTTCAAGAAGATAGCCAAATTCTTCTTGCTAAGCATATTTTTGGCCAAGTATAAGTGCTCTGTCAGCCTTCTATTCTCTACCCTTAGAATGAAAGTTTGCTTGTATATGTTGGCCAATTGATTTTTCTGGACCTTCTTTCTCCTGATTCTTTTCTTCAGCTGATTGCATTCCCTTACCAGTTCATTCACTTGGCTTGTCAATTGTCTCCCAAGAGTGATGTTTTCTTGATGCAACTTTTGATTCTTTTCCTGGACCTCCTTAAGCTTATTGTCTGCCTCCTTGAACAATTTAAGCCAATCCTCTTTACGTCCCTACTCTACGTATGAAGCTGGTTCTGGTGGAGTTTCTCTCATCTGGACTATTGCTTCCAATGTTTCCTTTTCAAGAGGGGAAGCTTTAAACTTTAACAACTTATCACTAGGCTCTACCACATCAATGCTTGGAACAAACTCCTATGATAAAACAAGTTTCCTTCTAGGTGATGTCCTAATCATTGGTGTGTTGACTGTAGCTTGGATAATTTGAGAATTGTCCTCAATTTCCATATAAGGGAGCTCCAAAAGATCAGGGTCTGCCTATTCTTTGATTACAGTTTCCTGAGCTTTTTTTTTTTTTTCTATAGACTTGGGCAAGTGAGGGTTTTGAAGAAATAGGGTTTTTAAAAGGTTGAAGTTTTTTAGATGCATAGGGGACATAAGAACCAGAAGGATGGGCTACTTCAAGTCTAGGAGAAGAAAGAACAAGGTCTGGTGCTACTTCACCTGAGGGAGCAGAAGGAGAAATAGGATGTGGTATCTCAGATGATGGTGCAAAGGATTCAATAAGAGGTGTTGCAAATTTCTTCTTAGAGGCTTTGTGTGTAGGAGGAGAAAGAGGCAAATCAATATGGTAGTTTGATACAAACAAGAAGGTAGGCCAATATTTCCCTTCATTTTTCAACTACTCAAGAACTATAAGTTTGATTAGATCATGGTGAAAAATAGACTTGTGAAGCTTCTCAAGTTTTCTTTGTGCAAAATAAATTATCCTCTGTAAACTTTTGAAGAGGAAAAAGGATAAGTCTATTTCTTTCTTACCAGTGAAGTGGAGGAGGAGCTTGAAATGATACCACAACACCCAACTGTATCTTCCTTCACATGTAAAAAACCTCTGTATGTTGAACAACAACTTATCATAGTATTCTATCATCCATTTCCTGGGAACACCTTTTACTAGATCAACTCCTCTATGTTCAGGTCTGAGCATGTCTTGGCACCAATCCTCCTTTTCAATATTCTTTGATTTATACCAATGTTCCCTTGTCCTAGGGATATCTTTCACTTCAACAATCAAATCTGTTGTCACATGGATTTTTAGTGGACCAATTTTTATTTTTCCATCCCTGTAATTCTGTACAGAATCCCCTGATACCTTCAGATGGTATCCTTGCAACTTCTGGAAAAACCTCTCGCAACCCAAGCGTTTGAAGGAGTCAAATTCATGTCTTTCTCAATTAATGAAGTGTCTGTAAGCTCAAATATGACTAGGGATCCCGACCTTTTCTTGGGAATAGGGTCCTTCCTTGATGCCATGAGGGAAGTGAAAGCCTGCTCTAGTTACCTCTGCGCAAGAAATGGCGAGGAAAAACATATTTCAATGAAGAAGAGCCTTATTTGAAGTATGAAAACCTTGAAACACTTTGGTGGCAAGTTTCTGCTATATAAAATACCTCCAACTTCTTTGATGAAGCTAAAAGAACTCGGGCTCGCCTCCTTTTAAGAACTTTCATGCAAAATTTCAAATTTTAAATCAGGACCTTTTCCCTTCGAGTTCGTAGCGCACCACACAATGAAATGATGTTATGCGATGACAATAGGGTATGAGTTGGTAGTGCCTCCAGTACAAAAGTATGCATATGCACTACAAACTCGCCATCATGAGGTGGGATGATACATAACGGTCAAATCACGACTTGAGGGAGGTATGATAGCTTTACAAAGACCAAAACCGACTTCTAAGACCATGACTCATGTGAAAAGAGATAAATGATTTAAAATTTGACAAAAAATGACTTAGGATAATGACTATGACAACCATTGAGTCATTTTTTACCCTATATGACATGACTCATTTTTGCTGACTGGACTTCTGAAGGACCTTTTTATTAAATGACTCATGGGATAAAAACTATATAAAATACCTAAGACAGGAATAAAAAGAAGACTTTATTGGGAGATAACACAACCTATCACAAAAGCCTGTCTCATCAACATTATCAACCAAATCAAATATACTCACCAAGATCAATCACCAAGACAACTCTCAAATATGTGCATCAACCAACCATAATACAACAACTCATAATCATCACCAAGATCAATATGTGCTTCTAATAATATACCAACACAAGTATGCTACATTATCCATAAACCATGTGTCAAGAATACTACTAACAAGTGCCTCCAACCATGTACCAAGTATGTACCAATCATGTATCAACTACTCATCAACTATGACTCATCAAGATGTACCAACATCATCAACTATACACCTCATGTATGTGCCAACTCATCAACTACTTGTCTCAACCATGTACCCAACATGTACCTCAACCAAAATCCCTCATCAATTTCATCATCCAAATATGATTTGTAACTCTATAATAGAACTGGTGTATATGATCACATACTTGCAAACCTTCCTTAACTTTAACAACAAGAGACTAGCATTTTCTTCAAACTTTACTTTAGTCTCACATGACTAGTTTTGGATTAGTCAACAACCCTAACTTGAAATAATAATAACTATGTACCTGTAATGAATAAAGATCTGAAAATAGTACAAAAATTTCTTCAGTGTGTTTTATGCAATTCCCCCAAGTGTCACTACTTGGAACCTCTCAGAAAAGGAGTTATAGCAAAAATGGCATACCTTGTTGAATTCTGGCTTATTTTAGAGAGCGAACTTGTAGAGCATGCCCCACACAGAATAATTGTTGTATGGATATGAAAATTTTACATAGAATACTAAAGAATGTATTCTAACCAACACTTTTGGTATTACTTAATTTGGATGTGTTATGAAAAATTTATGACTTTTTTTACCTGAAACACATGTTTTAGACTAGTTTCAGGACTAGCCACAAACCCTATTTTCCACTGAGTGTAACTCCAAAAATACAACGACCCACAAGTTGAAATTTGTACCACAACTACTTGGATATGTTTTCTCAATGGCCTATCAATTTCATGGTCCGAGTCATTCTAGAAAAAAAGTTATTGCGAAAATGGTGAGATGACCTGTAAATAACAAACCTTAGAAAGCATCATCAAAAGAATTTATCCTCCCTTGAATTTCAACCTTCTTTACTTCACCTTCTCTCTGAAATTCTGCTTAGATATCCTTTGGTTACCTCAGTCACCTGTATATATTCAATATTCTCAAGTGTGATATAAAATGAGAGAGCCTTTCCTCTTATTTATACTTTCATGTAGCTTCCTCAAGGGGTTACTTTTTAACCATCTTTACCCACTTTCCTTATATTCGGGTTAACCAACTTCTAACCATTTGTCCAATTAGGAATTTATCAATTAAATTTATTATTTAAATAATTTATTTTGTATCCAMTTTGACTTATAGTACACTCATCACTTCACTTTACCTCAAGGGGTTACCTTCTAACCATCTTAAACTACTTTCCTTATTTCAGGGCTAACCCACTTCTAACCACTTGTCAACTTAGTAATTTCTCCATTAAATTTATTATTTAAATAATTTCTTTTGTATTCACTTTAAATTATAGTACACTCATCACTTCACTTTATTATTTACCTTCTAAAAATCTCTTAAACCACTTTGACTACTTTGACCTTTTTGGGCTTCTAGATGACTCATGAGGGTTCTCCAACTTCACATGGCCATAACTCTGTAACCGTGAGGAGTTATGTGACGTTACACATACCAATGGAAATGGAATGACATGCACTATACATATATAATAGTCTTGCCTTAAAATATATCAAAACTCATACCATTATCCATCAAACAAACTTGGGTCCATTACCCAAACCTGGGTTCTCCAACTTCTCATGGCCATAACTCTCTAACCGTGAGGAGTTATGTGACGTTCCACATACCAATGGAAATGGAATGACATGTACTATCCATATAGAACAATATTACCTTCAAATATATTAAAACTCATACTGTTATACATGAAACAACCTTGGTTCCATTACCCAAACCTTTGTGCTACCAGAATTCGCTACCAAACTTTCTCCAAGGGTTGACATCAATCACTAAGGGTTGAAATAAATCTACAATATCACTCTCCAATAGTTGAAATCAATGAAAACCAACAATCCATACCAACTATCCATCAACCTAAGACAACTGTCAGACAATACCCCCCTTTGTCATTGATGGCAACACCAATATTGATGGAAACACTATGATAAAATTCATGCTTATACTCTTCATCAATGTTTCTATCTCCCCCCCTTTGAAATAAATGGCAAAGGGTATCTCCCCTTTGGGGATGCTCCCCTTTAATGAACTCTCCTTGGGGCTGCTCCCCCTGTCTACATGCCTTTTATTTTTCTTTTTGTTTATAAGCCTCTGATTACTCTCTTTCCCTTCATATGAATAATATCTCCCCCTTTGACAAAAGGTATCACTATGAAGTCATATCACTCATTCTTACCTTGTGATAATCACTACCCTTGGAAACATGCCTCTATGCTCTCTCTCCAAGCATTTACCTTTGCATCTGATAAATATATCCCCCTTGCATTTGATAAATCTCTTCCCCTTTGTCTTATTTATGGTGCTTCCTCGTGTACATCTAAGACATATAAGATAAGCATTCAAAATCATTCATTTTGGAGTAGAAATTACTCCTAGTCTCTGGCGAAGATACTCAAGGGCTTCCCGTGGAAGAGGTTTTGTAAAGATGTATGCCAATTGTTCTTTTGTTCCCACATATTCAACTCCGATGTTCTTCTATGCAACCTGTTCCCGTAGAAATTGATACTTGATTGGAATGTGCTTTGTCTTGGAGTGCATCACTGGGTTTTTTGAGATACTGATGGTGCTTGTATTATCACAATAGATTGGAATGGGCTCATCATACTCAACTGTATATCTATCTTCTTTCTTTCTGTCTGTGGATTCATATTTCACTACAATGCCTGAAAGTACAATCTCTTAACCATGTTCCTCATTTACCTGGCCTTCCTTTCTTTCAATTATTTTCCAAACCTTTCTGTATCTGACATCTTTCTTTTTCTTTGTAGAATTTTCCTTATCTTGTTTTATTACCAATCTTGCGATATTTGGTACCTTGTCTTTGTTCACCCGTTCTTCCTATTTTCTTATCCATACTTTCTTATATCTAATTTCAGTATTCTATTTCATGGAAGTATCGATCATGCTTCTACAATCACTGGCTATGTGTCCATAGTTATGACATTTGTAACACTCAATGTTACATGTGACCACATAGGCACTTCTTGCTTGAACATTTCTTTTATAATCTCTGCAATCTGCAACCTTATGTCGAAAGTTAGTACAATAAAAACAAAGACCATAAAATAAATTTGCATACCTGGGAGTGAATGATATTCTTTATGGCGTAGTCCTTTTGAATTTTTTCCTTGACTGATCATGATCATGATTGAAGCTTCTTTGTGGCTTGAACATGGATGGTCTTATTGAAGATGTATCTTCAATATTTTCTTAGATTCTGGTTGACCATGATTCCTTCCTTTGAGTACTTCTGCATAACTCTTTCTATTTTCTTCATTCTTCTTTTCTAGAAACCTAGAGTGCTTCTCTTAATTCTCTATAACTGATGTGGATGTTTCTGTCTCTTCAACGTTCTTGTTGGGCTTGACGATTTTACTTCTCAATGTGACAACTTCTTCTTCAAGATTCTCAACTTCTTCTTCTTTCTTCATTATATGAGACTTCATGAATTCTTTTGTTCTTTTCGCTTCTTCAAGATGAATTTTTAATGTGATTATTTCTTCTTCAAGTCCTTTCTCTTCTTGACCAAAATCTGCCTCAAGCTGGTTTAGATCGTTAGTTCTTTCCTTAAGATGATTTGTCAATATCTTCTCTCTCATTTCTACTTCTTCCTTCTGTGTTGCTATGTTGGTTTCCAAACACTTCTTTTGATATTCAATATTTTCTTCAATCTTTCTGGCTTCTTCTAGCTGAGTTTTTAAGTTCTCGATGACCTGTTGGGCTTCTTAAAAAATGTGAACACTTTCCTTTTGTTGTTGGACACACCTACCACACTTAGAGGGGGGGGGGAGTGAATGAGTGTGGGGATCTTTTTCCCAAAACTTCCCTCTTACACAAAACTCATTAGTTAGCATTCGAAATTTACTCATTACTCATTGCTTTCATTAATAATCAGTTAGATGTGAATACATATCAGCAACACATATCAACAATATATCATCAACAAATCATCTCCATGAGGAACACAAGATGTATGTACAATTTTTCTTTTTATTATGGACTTCAATCCGAGGGTTTTTCAACAACAACTGAATAGAGTACAACTCTACAAGAGCACCAGCTCTATATGAGAGAATTATCTTAAATTCTCAGCACCAACTGAGATGAGGCAACAATCCTCAACATATATAAATCTGTACCATAAACAAGAGCATCAACCATGCACCAACTTGTGCCAAACAACTTGTAATCAACCTGTACCATAAAAAAGTGCATCCAACCATGTACCAATTATATAACAATCATGTTTCAACTACTCATCAACAATGACTCATCAATATGTACCAACATCATCAACTATACACCTTATGTATGTGCCAACTTATCAACTGCTTGTCTCAACCATGACTAGTTTTGGATTAGTCAACAACCCTAACTTGAAATAATAATAACTTTGTACCTGTAATGAATAAAGATATAAAACTATTACACAATGTTCTTCAGTGTGTTTTGTAAAATTCCTCTAGGTGACACTACTTGTAACCTCTCAGAAAATGAGTTATAGAAAAAATGACATACCTTGCTGAATTCTGGATTATTCTAGAGAGCGACCTTGTAGAGTGTGCCCCGCATGAAATATTTGTTGAATCGATCTAAAAATATTCCAAAGAATAATAAAAACTTTAATATAACCATAACAATTGGTCTCACTTAATTTGGATCTGTTATGAAGAATTTATGACGTTTTTACCCGAAACACATGTTTTTGACGAGTTTCGGGACTGGTCACAAACCCTATTTTCCACGGAGTGTAACTACCAAAATACAATGACCCACAAGCTGAATTTTTAACCACAGATACTTGGATATGTTTTCTAACTTTCATAGCAATTTCAAGATCTGAATTATTACATAAAAAAAAGTTATAGCGAAAATGGTGAGATGACTTGTAAACAACATATCTTAGAAAGCACCATCAAAAGAATTTATCCTTCCTTGCATTTCGGCCTTCTTTTCTTCACTTTCCTCATAATTTCGGCTTGGATATCCTTGGTTACCTTATTCACCTATATATATTCAATATTATCAAGTGTTCCACACCAAAAATGCTCAAGAAGCTCTCACAATAAGCTCTCCATCAATACTCCAAAAGATATTCTCACAAGAAGCTCTCCATTGATCCACAAAAAAGAATAATCTACAAGAGACCATTGATATCTTATTTATACTTTCATCCTCTAGGTCACTTAACCCATTTTTAGGTCACTTAACCCATTTCTAGGTCACTTAACCTAGTTTCCTTATTTTAGGGTTAACCACTTTCCATAAATAGAAAGTTCTCCAATACTTTATCATTTAAATATTCCTTCTTGATTTTGTCACCTTACTTTATCATTTCTTGATTTTGTCACTTCACTTGATTATTTAAATAATCCACCTTGAATTTGTCACTTTAATTTATCATTTAAATAATATTAACCCATTTCTAGGTCACATAACCTATTTTCCTTATTTTTAGGGTTAACCACTTTCCATAAATATTCATTCTTGATTTTGTCACCTTACTTTATCATTTCTTGATTTTGTCACTTCTCTTTATTATTTAAATAATCCACCTTGACTTTTTCACTTTACTTTATCATTTAAATAATGATTTCTTCTTTTAGGTCACTTTGACTTCTTTGACC
>ML784875.1:234468-250852 GCA_009831015.1 Picea engelmannii | reverse complement strand
TATTTACTTCTTATCAACCATGACAAAACAATAATGAGTCATATTTACATCAAACACTATTGGGTCCATTACCCAAAACTTTGTGCTACGGGTCTTTCTTCAAGGGTTGACATCAATGACAACCAACCTTAATCAACAGTCATGAATGCAGTCTTCTCCATATCATCAAGATGAAAAAAAACTTGATTGTATCCGAAAAAACCATCAATCATAGAGAGCCTACTAGATCCTACTACCCTCTACAAGACGTGTTCCATTTTGGGCAGTGGATAGTTGTCTTTTTTAGAACATCTATTTAAATTCCTGAAATCAACACAAAGTCTGATTTCACCATTCTTTTTCCTCACCAATACCATATTTTCCACCCAATCAGAGTACCTTAAAGGTACAATGATCTTAACATCTAGAATATTTTTGACTTCTTTCTCCATGATAGGTAACAAAAGAGGATTAATCTGTATTAGTTTCTGCTTGAATGGATTCACATTTTCTTTCAAAGGTATCTTATGCTACAAAATAGTTTCATCAAAACTCCTAATATATTCATAATGCCATGCAAAAATATCAATAAACGCCTTCAACAATTTCTCATATTTAGCTCTGTATTTCCCTGACAATGTTTTTGATAGTTTAACATGTTTAGGATTTGCAACAGTCCCAAGATTTCAATCAATTACATATGATTCTTTTTCTGTATCAAGGTGATTCATAGGGACATCATTCTGACCAAAGATCCTTTCAATAGGTACTAGAACTTTTGGGATATGATTCGTTGGCAACTGCAAAATCTTATGTCCAACAATCATGGTGTGAAATTTAAAATTCTGTTTTCCCCCCTCCACATATTCATCTTGATCAATATGAATGTAAGAGAAATCATCAATATCTTCAATGAATCTCTTGATTTCAAAATACTCTTCAAACACTCTCCAATACTTGACATTGTCTGGAATAGAAGGCATGTATCTGACCGCTATTTCATATTTTAGTTTTGTGGGTAAAAGAGGTTTGAAGGTGCTTGCTGCCACAACCAGTGAGTCAGCCTGCTCATTATGATTTCTAGGGACATGTACAATATTAAAAGACAGAAAAAAGGCTTCAACAACATCCCATACCTCATTTCTGTAGTCTTTCAACCATATATTCTTTGTCTGATAGACATTTCTGACTTGCTCTACAATGAGTTTTGAATCTCCATGAACCTTTAAATGCTGAATTTTTAGTTCTTTGGCTACCACGAGACCTAACAATAGTGATTCATACTCTACAATGTTATTTGTATTCTCAAATTCTAGCTTGTAGGATAATGTAATGATTTCATTTGTAGGAGAAATAAACACTATACCTTCCCTTGCACCTTCTATGGATGAGGATCCATAAAAGTACAATTTCCATAGTAGATTTTGATTTTCAGCAGACTGTGGGACAACAATTGATTTTTTCAAAGGAAAAGACTGTTGGACAATATTATCAATATGAAATATAGAATATCCCAAGTCCACATCAAATGCATAAATGGGATGATTTATAGAATGATCACTGCCACTGATAATATATGACAACTGAGCTTCACGATAAATTCTCCTAAATTCTCCTCCAAAAATAGGTATAGTGCATAAGAAAGATGCATTTGAAGAGATCCCCCAAGCTTCTTACACCAACCTCTGGAAAAAATCATACCAAACCTTGGAGGGATATCATCCATAACTATATCCGTGACCAAACTTTTGGTTGGGATTTGAGATAATGAAATAATAAGGTATTTGATAACCCCCAAGCATTTGACTTTTTTGGAATCAAAAGAAAATAGATCATGGTATGCTTTAGTGATTTCTAACCCTAGTTATTCCATGAAAACCTTTGGCATAATATTATGAGAGGCTCCATAATCTAACAAAAAGTTATGAAGGATTTTGTCATGAACATTTAATGAGACATAAAAAGGAGGAGTGGAATCATCCCTTTCTTCTACAATAGGCCCTAAAACAATAGTAGGCTTTTCATCCTGGAGATTAATTACATCAGTATAAGGGTCTATAGCAGAAGAAGGCTGCAACCATTTCAAAATATGATTCCTATAAGAATTAGTTTTAACCAATTCAGTCAGAGGAATAGGGATTTTGATATTACTTATCTCATGTTCCAAACTAAAAGGAGAGGCTAACCTGTCTGATTCCAGGGCTGATAATTTCATAGCAGGTTGTACTTGTCTTTTTTTTCAGGATTCTTGCTGCCTGTATGTACTGGTGGGATTGTCGGTTTGTCTTTCTGAGGGGCATATTTTTCTTTTTGAAGAGAATATTTTCTTTTTGAGGGGCAATCTCATCTATGAACAAATGAATATCCATATCTTCATCAACATCTTCAACTTCTTGATTTTCTTCAATGTAATTATTCTGCAGAGGTGTCTGAATTTCTTGATCATCATATTATTCTTATCCCTTTGCATGATCTGAGGGCTATAAGGTCTTCTATATTGATTAGGATTCCAATTTCCTTCTTGAGGAGCATTCGACTTTTTTTTTTCCAATATGAGTTTAGAAAGTTCAGATGACATTTCCTCCATCTTTCTTTCCATCTCCTCCAAGGAAATCTTATGATTTTTAGTATTAGATGCATAAGACTTATATTCTTCTTTAATCTTTCCCTTATCTGATCTCTTCTTCAGCTATTCCAATGCTAGAATATTGGATTCAAATTCAAGAGATGAATCTTGCATATCAACCAGAGTGGCTGATGTTCTTTCCCTAAGAAGCAAACAAAAATCAGCATCAAAGGCATTAGCATAAGTGACCTTTTCTAACATTTCAACTGGTTTGATATCATCTGGTATTTTCTGATACATGCGATTGAATCTCTGAGAAAATTCAGAGACAGATTCACTATTTTTTCTTCGAAGATTACTGAATTTTGTCATGTAATACATATCATCTTTCTTGTCTCCCCACTGTCTCAATAAGGTGGAATCAAGGTCTATGATGGTGGTAATAGAGTTATCTCTAAGTTTCTTGAACCACTTCCTCACTTCTCCATCTAAACTTTGAACAAAAATCCTCATCCATACATCATCATAATCCACTTGGAAATGGTCAACAAAGGAATAAAAAGCAGTTAAATGCTCCTCTGCATATGTTTCCCCTTCATTGTCAAACCTTGGAAGGTACTTCATGTAATCATTTGATGGGAGAGGATGAATATTATTAGGTAATACCAAAGGTGCATATCTGGAAACCATGATAGCATTCATTGGGTTGGGAGGTGCTGTGCCAACCATTGTTTGACCACCTAAGGTTGATTTGTATGTGAGGACTTTGGTTATTGTGGTGATGATATATTAGGAATATTCACCAATTGAATCTTAGGAGAGGACTGGAGAATCTCTTTAGCAAGTTTTTCAACAACTAGGATATTAACTTGGAGGCTAAGATTGGGTTTCTCTTCTTGAACTTCTTCAAGGATTAAGATCTTTTCCAAGGGAAGGTACTCTATTTCTTCAAGGAATTCAAATATTTTCTCACATTTATATCTACTCTCAGGATAGGGTGTGTAAACATACTCTGGTTCTACAAATTGCTCTTTCCATGAGGTATATTCTTCAGCAGGAGGTAGAAGAAGCAATTTTTCATATCCTAATTTTTAAGAGATTTGGATTGTTTTAGGATATTCTCAGGATTTGAAACGATAGGCACATTGGGAGATTTTGGATGGGATCTAGTGCCCTTTATCTTTGGAGCCAGAGTGTCTAATGTGGAGTCACCAGGTGAAAATATATGCAGTCAATTGTTCCTAGTTATAGTTTCACCATCTACAATTAGATCTGTATCATGTCATTCTACCCAGGGAAAATCTCATCGTTTCGCCCCCGACAACGACGCCAAAATATGTCAACGCTAGAATTTGTTCCTAGACTGCGTTAGGAACAATCCCAACACATATTATTTCAAAGATTAAAAGAAAATAATTTTAAATAGGTGGGAGGATCACACTCTTAATCTTAAAAGAGACTTAATGAATAAACTGTCAAGATCTCTTCTCTATGTGCAACAGATCAGGTAAACACAAACTTAGTTTAGTCAAGTGATAATGGGGTATATGTTGAAGAAGAATAAATGAAACAAAATTGATAATCATAAAAGAGCAATATGTCCTTTGATATAATTAACCAGTAGAAGAATAAATCTTAAACCCAAAAATCCTTCCTAAACCATATTTAAAGAATCTTAAACACACATGTGGTGAAGATTGAACTATAAAAATAGGTAAATCCTCTCAACACATACATACGACCATATAATCATATAATAGTAACAATGTGTTCAAGATGAGTAATTAGAAATGATAAACAAAAGATAATGATACACACAACTAATGACTTCATTAACCACTAAAATCTTTACACAGATAAGGTCTATCCAAACAGTTGTATAAGATAAAGTCTTTTAGGAAAACAAGGATCCAACCCTTTCTTCATCTTCATTCTTCAATATATAGTGTTTCAAATAGGTTACATGTACTTACGGTCAATCTTGAGAATCAGGGACACCTAAAAAAAAAAATCTCTACAAAAACTCAGGACGAATTTCAGTTTCTAATTGCTGATATACCAAATCATAACAATTTACAAAAAAAATCCTAAAATCAAGGCAACAACCTTGCATAACATCTCTTTTATTTGAATTGTTTTTCATTTTAATGATGATGTTTTTTCTTTATCTATATCTTTCCCAGATATCTCCAATCCTAGATGCTCCACTTAAAACCAACCTTTGACAACTCAACACAGGTGGACGATCTAGATCAATCTTCGTATCCCATTATAGTTTTCTTCTCCAAAAAACACTGTGTAGCTTCATAAAATGATCCATTACCTGATTACATAATTAATATCCTTCCCCTATTACAAAATATGAATCTGGGTTCAAACAACAACAAAATCGACTGCTATAGGTGTTCTGGTAGTGCCTTTATTTCCCTGTTATATGATTGCAGGGAATTCCTATAGCGACCTTCCAAAAACTATTCTCACATGTTTTAAAATATTTTCTTTTCCTGGGTTATAGCTAGATATAGCCAAAAAGGAGCATAATAATTTAGACACAGGGAATACAAATATTTTTCCATCATCCATTACTTTTAATCCCAAAATCTAGATTTATCCTGGAAGTGATATTTTTAAATCGACATCTTTTTATGTGGGATTGAGGAAGCTAATTCTGCCATCAATTCTAAGCTATTCTTTTTGGTCTGCTTAGATTGAGATCAAGTTTTCATACGTTTAGGCTCATTCCCTTCATATCCAATCTTAGGGTTTGGGATTTTCATATCCTTTTTACCTTGTTTCCTGGTAAGAATTCTATTTTTCCCAATGATTGTCTTTTTAATTATGAACAAACCACCCTTCTTGAATTTATCCTTCTCAATCTTAGTGACATGATATTTCTTGATTATAGATGTCTTTCCAATAGGTTTGAAAGGTTCTTCATCAATGATGATAATATTCTCTGTGATGGGAGGTTTATTCAGTGTCTTAGACTTCAACCTCAACTTATTTTGAGGCCTTGTGCTTTGTTTCCTTATTAAAATTCTATACCTAGAGGTATCGTCTTCAGAGCAACTCGAGGCATGAGGATTGACCTCTGGGATAGGCTCTTTAATATGTACAGGATCTTCAAATTCTTTTTCTATTTTTATAGGTTGCTGGTCCTCCATTGAAACCATGGGTTCTGCTAACCTCTTAGCTTCTTTTTGAGTAAGTTTCCTGTGCAAAAAGGAAAGGATGCTTACCGCCACCTAATCTATGAGAAGACCCTGCATCTGTTTGCTGACTAGATGATGTAGCTTTTATAGGCTCATCTGGAGTCTTCAAGCATGATGCTCGTTTACCCTTCTTTGTAGTGGTGGATTGACCGACATTAGATAGATTTTCTTGATTATGCTTAACAATATTTCCATGTGATTGAGAAATAGGAGAATGATTTTCCTTCTTAAACCCTGACTGGATCAAGAAATGATCCCAAGTCTTCTCTAAATTCCCTAATTCGGCTTTAACAATAACTTTAATCAACCCATGATGAAAAATTATGTGAGGAGGGGTCTTGTAGTTTTCTTGAACCCTCATAGCCATCTTGTTGAGATCCCATAAGAAATAATAAGGTAAATTCATCCTCTTAATCCCTGCTAAGTGAAGCAAAAATCGAAAGTGGAATAGGAATACAATAGAATAACTCCCCTCACATGTGATGAATCTCTTAAGAATGAGAAATGATTCCATCCACTCATCATCAATCCAATCCATGGGGATGCCTTTGGCCCAATTAGGGTCTCTGTGTTCAATCTTTAAAAACTGATTAACGTCCCCTCCTGTAATCAACTTATTTTTAAACCACCTTTCGCCATCAATGGGGAGGTTGCACGCAATAGCTATAGATTCTTTAATAACCCGCATAACTAGGTTGGATATTCTAGCCCACTATCCATTGAAACTCTCAAAAAAATCCTTGGATGTAGCGTAATGGTGACCATCCATCTTGGTACAGAAAAGGTACCATCCTTCCTGATCGAAAATGATTTGGGTATCTTATTAAGCCTCCATGACTTGAGTCCCTACAGGCTCTTTCCGATTCACATATCCACCTTTACCCATCTACACAGTCATGACCCAAAAGCTAGATTCTTGGCTACAAAGAAGAGATCTATCTGTTGTGTAATGAGAATCAAGGATATTTGCCAGCTCTACAGGGGCCAATTCAAATAAATTCGTTGTTGTAGTTAACGAATCAATGTTCCAATTTTGAAAACACATGAATAAGACAGCTGATCTGTGTAACCTTCTAGACAACTGACAATTACACCCATTTCGCATGCTCTGGCTGACGATGATTAATTTGCTAACTTATTTTTCATAATGATGAGCTTGTAGTATGATCCACATCTTCCACGACTTACCAACGTGCTTAAAATGATCATGAATAGGGACATGTGGAAGTTCTTGTAGCGTCCAACCCGATTTGTCTTTTTCACTCTTCAGTGGATTAGAATTTGAATTGTCAACTCATGAAGTTAAATAATCATGATGCATAAGTATTGACATGACTAATGGCTGGAATGAAAATAATTGAAACCATTTGATGTCATCAAGTAATCATTTAAACATGTGTCTAATTCCCTATGTCCCCTTCTCACAACATTAAGTCCATCTCATTCATTCATTATAACATTCTTTTAAAACCCCTTAAGGTGAGCTATTAAACCTTTAACAAAATGCTAAAGATTTTATAACTTATACAAAATTTTTAAATACCAAGTAGGAATGAATGAGGAATAAAACAAGGTAGAACATAGCAGGTGTTAACATTTCCTATTTAGGGTTTTTTCCAAACACTTAGAAAACATCCTTTGAATTAATCTAAATATCATATTTCTTCTAACGATGAAAAAATATTGAATTAATTAAATTAAACATTAAAATACCAAAATTACCTCACTTCCATAGTTATACCTACTCCCAAGGCCTCTTTCTTTTTGTTTGGACATGCTACAACAAGCTTGCCTCTATAATTATTTGGTAAATATAGACAAATTCTTGAATGGAATCTTGAGGCCCATACTCCTTGTATTTATAGGAGGGATTTTGAATTATACACAACATAATTCTCATACCAATACCTATTTCATTACCATTCAAATTCATATACCAAAAATATATTCATAAAAAGGCCAAATTAACCCATGTAACCAAAACATAAATATTTCTCAAACAAATAGATTATACCTAGAAGAAATGCAATTTCAATAGTTGTAGCATTGCTCCATACATTATAGCCTTTCATTGGCCAACATTTATGGTGCCAACCAATTTACTCCCAACCATACTCCATGAAAACATCTTTCCCTAAGACCTCCATGTTGTGCAGGCTCATAACTAGTTTTAGATACAAAATATACTCAATATGTATTTTTCCATCCACTGACAATTATCCATATTAGTAACACCATCCATTGGTCATATCTAGATGAGTGTTACCAACATCCATTCACATCCCATTAACCATTTCAATTCAGCCTCTTGATCTCTAACAAATTTTTGACAAGATTTTTTTACTCTCTATGTCACCCCGTAAAACCATGGATTATCCCTTCTATTTATAGACCTAGTGAGGCTAGCCAAATCACCCACTCTAAGCAAAATTAGGAAAATTTCCTCTATTTATTTAATTATTTCCTATTATTCATAACCTCCCTAGAGGTGTCAACCCCCCTTTTTCTCTTAATTATATATTTTCCTCAAATAACTAATTCATATTTTAATAAATAATAATATATTCAAGAACCCCCTTAAAGTGTCTAATTATCTTATTGATTAATTTAGTCATGGAGAATTTTTAGGTCACCTTATCTTAATTTCACATTTTGAAGGATTTTTTTTTGAGGAGTAAGGTCATCCACCTAACTACATGTCCCCCAATCATAATCATCCCATATATTATGCAAAGAGAGACTCCATGCCTCCATTGGGACTCCATACCTTTGTTGAGACTCCACACCTCTACTGAGACTCCACACCTATATTGAGACTCCACACCTTTTTAAGGATTCATTTATTGTGGCTCACACCCACTTGTGGGAAAGTTGACAAGGCTTCACCCCGTGCCTAACAAAAATATGCACCCATTCATATCAAATACATCAAAGTATAATATAACCAAATCAACTTCAAGTGATTTTGCGAGTGGACTCTCGCAATCTCTCAAGATTTAGTTAGAATAATTTATAATTTTGGACTAATAAAATTCCATTCATTATTATATTACATTCATCCTCTATGTATATTACTATCATAATTGACGTTGGAACTCTTCCTCAATAAACCTAATCACAAAGCAATTAGGATTCCATAGTCCTTCCCTTTCATGCAATTAACTCCATCTAGGAGTCTTGCAGGTTCTATCAACCTATTCTAGTTCATACTTTCTTAAAACATTAGTAATCATATATTGACATGTGATTAATTAACATCATTCATTAATCCATCATAATCATGTCATACAACTACCTATTAAACAAGTAGGAATATACAATTATCTTTAGAAAACATTCCACATGTCACAAGTATAAATATCCACCTTATCTATACAAATAAAACCCATGAACACATCAATAAATATAAGGTTATCATCCTTATTCTATGCCTAATAGAGTTAGGAAAGAAGGGGAATTACATAATTCCCCCCTTAGAACAAAACTTGGCCTCAAGTTTTCGTGCAGTTTCCAAAGACTTGTGCTATATAGATCAAATCACACAATAAGACGTTAACCATATATGCATCATTTTAATATTGTAAGAGTTTACATCCTTGGCTCCACACCACATCCATAATTGGCATTTCTCTGAAGTGTAAAATTCTCCACAAAGTCAAAGAATATAAATTATTTCAACAAATATTAAGCACAACCATGCCATCATAGATAAGTTTGACATACAATTAAAGATACCCTACTAAAATGAAGCATTCAATTAACCATATTAATATATATCTTCCTTCTATAGGAATTTTGAATTGAATAAGCTATAAATAGATTATAAGTCAACTTCATGAGCATATAATCATATAGGATACATTGATGTTCCTTACCATGATATAATCAAGCTTGCATACTAACAAGTGACAATTTATATAGAAATGATAGTGAATAAATAAATACAATAGACATGTGATGTCCTTCATAACCATATATTTTCAATCCACTCTCTCATTCCATATGATATTAGATCTTTCACAACCTAAATTTCACCTTTTTTTACTTCACAAGTAATCTTTGACATTTATAGTCACAATACTTAAGAATTACTTAACACTTTTGTTGACCAAAAATTGGTCATCTATATTTTCTTGTTCTTGGATTGATAAAAAAATGATATAGGAAGAAGACAATTTTTGAACTATTACACGTTCATGGCGTAGTCCTGAATCTCAACTTTGCCATGCATTTTTTAGTTTCAAAATCCAAGTTCATATGCTCAATATATCCATGTTTTCGTTTCAGTGACAAAAAGTGCTTCTTCCATGTGCGGAAAAGATATTTTTTCTTGGAATCATGATCATTCGTTATGGAACCATTCATGTCTTGGATCATCTCTTGGTATACATTTTTCTATACTTAGTTTATTTCCACTACTCTTCTGCTTATCCCACACTTAGAAATTTTCTTGATTCCCCTCTCTTATACTACATCTATCCTATTCTCCATACTTAGTTTTTATTCACTTCACCTCACCTTACTCCTCTCTCCTCTCTTATAACCTCCCAACACTTAGTTTTATTTTTGTTTTCTTACCCATTTCCCCCCTCACAAACCTCACCCCTTATCTCTCCACACTTAACACTTTACCTCACCATACTCATATCTAATACCCTTTACCTTACACTTAATTTCTTTTTTTATTACTTATTAACCCATCGGGTTGACATACCTGCTATATCCCTTACCCTTTACCCTCACTTCTCTACCCGCATGCGACACTCATATTACCCCTCACCTCACCTTATGTCACCCTCCCCACCTCCGCTACCCTTATTCCCCCCTCTCTAACTACCAACTTCTCCCTCCATTAAACATTTTATACCAAATTTTCATATTATATTCTAGACCAATGAAATTTTAACATTTTCCAACCAATGAGATTCTTACACATGGAAATATGTGAATGGTGCCACATGAAAACATGGAATTGTGACACATGGAAACCTATGAAGGAGTGACACATGGTAGTTAATTAATGAAGAAACATGACACATTACTATTGAATGACACATGTAAATATTTGGTTGGTTGACTCATCAATGACTTGGCATGAAGTGGAGGCTAATTTGTTATCTAAATTTTATTATTTAATTCATTTTCTTAGGGAAGGTGGAACCCTCTAAGATCTATAGTATCCTCTCTTAATGTTCTTTATCAAGTGTATATTCCATTATTTCATATATAAACTAAATATTTGTAAAATCCCATGCATGTGGGATATGTTTTATGAAGAAAATTCAAAATTTTCAAAGGAAGGACAAAATTTAATCAAAGGCCCACATTTTCCCAAGACATTCAATTAGCAGTGGCTAAGTCACGATCTTGCAGATGCCTTAACTTGAGCTCTGAGCGAATAAATTATTCAAATTTTATACCGTTGGAAAGGTATTTCGACGAAGAAGATGCTGGTAGTTTTAAAATGTTGAAATTGGTTTCTTTTTTCCCAGTAATTGAAATATCATTCAACTTCATTTTTAATGGATCCGTGTGACAACTCAACTTCATGAGCTCATATCTTAAGATCCGGGTGACAAATTGTTGGACATGGTGTTATAGAGTTGGAATTGATTTCAAGAGGGATAACATGGTCTATAAATCTGTTAAAATCATGTGTGATCTTGATGCATTCATACTAATCTACCAACAAAAGACTATGGAATATGTTACTGACATCCATTCACAGAAGAAGCAATTGAACATACAAAGAGGTGAGTTTTTTGTTCAGTCCTTGAATATATCATTGGAAGAACTTGACAATGGAACCTTAAAGCAATTATCACTATGTACTATTCTCTAAATGCAAGGAGAGGGGATCAAAGTCTGGTTTTTCAATAAAACACAACAAGTGTCAAGGGGGTCTGCTATAAAAGTCTTAGCAAGGGATATGCTTCACATATCCTTCATCGCTTAATTCTTGAATATTTTGTTGTAGAAGATATTCTGAAGAGTGATGTTTACAGATCATTGTCATCCATTCTCAAGGTGAACGAATACTAGAACCAATATCTTCTCTTAGGGCGTATAAGACTTACTATGAAATTTGTTTCCTCCAATAAGGTGGCTAAAAAGGAATCATCAATCTATAGAACTCGACATCGATCATTGGATCAAAATGGAAGCACGATCATATGACCCAACTCGAATTTGTGATTGAAAGAACAATAAAATATGATGATTGATTTTTGATCGGATCAAACGGTTCTAATATATTTCTTGTTTAAACCAGCATGAAAGTTAATGGAAGAGGGCGGACACAAAACTATATTATGCTAAATTTAACTATCCATGTGTCACGGTTAGGTTTTATCGCATTTTGGCTTGGGAATAAGTCGATTCAATTTTTCATTTGTGAAATTAATGAGGATTGTCCACTCAACCGTTGATTAACACCCAACCATTGATTTGATTATCGCCTAGATAAGCCTGGATCGTCCACTCAACACTTGGTCAAGTCCAAACTGTTAATTTGATTGTCGTCTAGGTAAGCATTTTTTGTGTTTGCTCTCGGTCAGAGGCCAAAGTCACATGGGATGTTAGAACATAAATCAAAATCTGAAATAAAAATTCAAATTTTGCATTCTTTCTTAAATTTTTTAAATATCATAGATATTTTTTGATTTTTCTCTTTAGAATTATCATTATATAAACTAATAAAATTTTCTTTTGTGTTGCGACAAGGAATATCAATCCTAAAAATTCAATCTTGATGCATATCAACATCAACAACTCGCAAGATTTATAGGATACAAAGTCGCACAATGTTTAATCTATGCAGTGTTCTTGTTCGTGGTTCCACTTAGGGACTTAGTCCTTTGACTCTATTTGAAGATTTTGTTTCTAGTTATCCCAAAGATCGAAATCCTGAATTCATGAAGCTCCACAACCCCTAATTTCCAAAAGACACATTCATAAGGGAAAACACTTAGCTAACGTGTTCTATGTCACCTGACATTCTTTCAATGCGACGACACATGACACTTATTTCTAGCATTTTTAGACACATAATTTACACATTTCAGGATGACACGTGTCACCCATATTCTTATGACACATCATCATATGTGACATCATCCTGCCACATCACTTTGGGATATCATATTGTTAATAGATCCCATAAGTCTCGAAGCCTGAAATTCCTGAAGTTTCGAAGTGCTGGAGATTAAAGGTTAAGTAAGATCAGTTTAATAAAACTTGATTAAGGATAATTAATCACTTCATGACTTTGACCTTTGGGATATGTTTAACATTCCCTATTCAAAATCCTCAAATCCCTGAATTCTCGAAGTGTTGAAGTACTTATTCTCGGTAATCAGGATCGTTAATGATAATTAAAAAATGATTATGGTAAGATATTCGAAGTAAAATTTTCCGATGTCAGGAAATAAATTCACCATCTTTCTATCATTACGAACCTGTCCTTCAAATGTGAAGTATTAAATGTAGAACTGATTGTGTGTTAAATTGAGTTTTGATAAAGATTTGAACTCTACTCCATCTCTGTATTTGCATTCATAAGAGTTATTTTTCCTACAGGAGAAAATATTGTTATGATAAGTTATGGCACCTCACAGGGGATCAAAAAATCCAATCCAAGACCAATTCGCAGAGGAGCCAAACCTAAATTATGATATTTATTCAGACAATACTGCTTGTTTAATAGGTAGCATCAAAGCATAGGTGCATGTTTATGAAATTATTGAAGAATAACAATCAATTGTTTCAGATGATGCAAGTGAAGGTGAATATGTTTTAAATGCAAATAAGATCAAGGATGTTTCCAAGTCAGAACTACATAAGGTTGCAGCATGAACGAATCTATTTCCCTACACATACATGATACATTGGGCTCTAGAGCATGTGGATTTACCAACCACGACCATCTACATCCATCAAAGAACTATTGTTGGATATTTTCGACCTGAAGATATCCAAGTAATGTATAAATTTTCCAATACTCCCAAATATGTCTACAATGCAGAATTTGTGAAAAAGTTTGAGAAATAAGAATATGTAGATTATGATAGAAGAATCCATCACATAATTGAAACTTGGTGCGGAAATGAGAATAAATTCAAAGTAGACAGTCATGGAATATACTCCACATCATATTGTCATGCACATATTATGTACATAGCTATGATGCTCTATAGATTGCATGGAAAGAAAAACCCTGTATATTTCAACGTTGATTGGGTCCCTATTATTAATGAAGTTGCAAAGGGTTTCAGTTTTCATTGGGGAAAGTTGTTGTTTGAAGACTTGGTCAAACAAATAGGGATTTATACAAGTCATAAGTGTAAAGGTGAACCAACTCCATTTTATATGTCAACATATATTATGGATTCTATATGTTACAAAATGCCTTTCCCATTGATGAATTGGAGTTGGACTCCAAAAGATTTTGAGCCAATACACATCTGTCATTCTAAGTCGTGGGAGGAAAATGAAAAGGACCATTTTTATGAAATTTTCCATAATGTTATCATGCCAATTCATGAATTTCTATATGGTAACCCTCCTCCTAGAATTTCTGAGCAAATTATGGGAAATTTAGGTGCAATTGCAGACTGGTATATTGAGGAGAGTTTTTCCTATATCATAATTTATCGATGTTTTGCATATCGTCATGTTTAACCAAAATTTTTGCCAGATAGACTCGTTTGGAGGGAAGTGGCATACCAGATAGTTTCTGTAGGCATAGCTAAAGAATTACAGGCATAAAAAAAAAGGGTATGGCCAACTTATCCCATACAGGTTGGTGAATATTCCTTGTTAGATTTTGGACATGCTAAGGTTGAGGCTTTAGCCTTGGAAGGTATTGCATTTTCTTCCATTGAATTCATAAGGTATGATCCACATAAAGTGTTTGAAAATCATTTGGCTCATTTCAACATGAAAAATTACTTTCACGAAGTTTCATCATTTGATGATATTTTAAGAGGAGCAAAATATGTTGGATTACTGAGAGGGGGGGTGAATCAATAATAGAGCAATTGATTCCTTTTTAACCACAAAATGAAAGAGTTATATCAATGTATCATTATCATCCAATAGTTGCAGAGTAAATAAATAATGAACAAATGAGTAATCATACACATACACAATACACCAGTGTTTTTACGTGGAAACCCAAAGCGGGAGAAAACCACATAATACTTTTTCTTATATGTCTTTAAGAATTACATTAATTGGAAGCACCAAATTCCTTTGTTTTCTAGCTTCCACCTCTAACCCCCTAGTTTCTAAGACTACAACCTGAGGGAAGATCCAACAACCCAATTCTCTAGCTACAACTAGAAGGAGGATACAACCCCCAATGTTCTCTAAATACAACTGAAAGGTGGCTACAACCACCTGTCCTTGCCCCATCCAACTGCCCTGTCGTATAAGTAGAATGATGGAACCACTGTCACACTATCACTGTGAGATACACTGTTGTAAACCTGTACCAAAAAACCTGTAACAACATGTATCAATAACCTGTGCCAACATGTACCATACATCAACCTATACCATAAAAAAATGCATCAACCATGCACCAAACCTTTACAAATAACCTATCACAATAACTTGTCCAAAAAACCTATCACACCAACCTGTCTCATCAATATTATCAACCAAATCATATCGACTCACCAAGATCAATCACCAAGACAACTTTCAACCATATGCATAATATCACCAAGATGTGCATCAACCAAGCATATCACAACAACTCATAATCATCACCAAGATCAATATGTGCTTCTAATAATATACCAAGACAAGTATTCTACATCATCCATAAACTATTTGTCAATAATACTACTAACAAGTGCCCAACTATACACCTCATGTATGTGCCAACTCATCAACTACTTGTCTCAACCATGTACCCAACATGTTCCTCAACCAAAAGCCCTAAAAAATGAACCAATAATAAACTTAAGTAGATCTGCCTCTGTAACATCCCACTCTTGCGTGCATTGAGTGAACTTATTCTTTGAAGACACTTGCATGCAAGTGGTACGAGTTATTATACTATTGGTTGTTTGATTATGATTATGAGATATGGTGGATTTGATGATATGTTATTTTGTTGTATTTACATAGATAGGTGCTATTGACTGGGTTCTCCTAAGTGTGCAGGACTCTGGAAATTGAGGATGCAGAGGCATCGATGAAACCCCTTGGACTCTGGATCAAGTCAAGGAGTGGACTGTTAGGGTTTGAATGTTGTTGATGTGACATATGTACATATGATTAGATCTTATGATGATTTATTATTATTGATGACATGATTCGTTGATGGATGCAGACTGACGATAGCTTTCCGACCAAACTCACATTTGGAGTAGAGGGGTCACACACATCAACCAGAGACATTGAGGGAGAGGTGTGGAAACAACCTTGCCATAGCCTACTAGCACTCCCACCATGGCTTGAACTGTAGGTTAACGATTACCTAGTTCGAGAAGACGCATGATGTTGTGAGGGCAGACTATGATAGTCGCTCACGATGATTCTAAGGGGCGCACAATAAGGCAAGGTCCTTATTCCTTAGAGGCCCTTAGTCTCCCACAAGATCACCTGACGGAGTATT